>JAQQSZ010013081.1:0-11847 GCA_028646595.1 Phalanger gymnotis | reverse complement strand
TGCGTGTGGTTAATAGGTCAGAGCTAGAAGGCATCACAGCCCTTGTGGCTCAGTGCCTAATTAGCTTAGTACTACAAGGTGTGGAACCTTCTTTCAAGCAAGCTGCCCCTAAGCAATCATCCCTCAATGGCATCCATGTGAGGCCTATTAGTGGGCAGGGAAGATCTTATTCCCCATTAACCTTACCTAACCTGGTCATAGTGTATTATACTAGTGATAAATTGTTGTAATCTCTTTGCTAATATTTTGTTTAAAATTTTTGCATCTATATTCATTAGAGAAATTGGCCTATAATTTTCTTTTTCTCTTTTGGCTTTTCCTGGTTTAGGTATTGGCACCATATTTGTGTCATAAAAGGAATTTGGTAGGACTCCTACCTCACCTAGTTTTCCAAATAGTTTATAAAGTGTTAGAATCAGCTGTTCTTTAAATGTTTGGTAGAATTCACATGTAAATCCATCTGGTCCTGGAGATTTTTCTTAGGGAGTTTGTTGATGGGTTGTTCAATTTATTTTTATAAAATGTGGTTATTTAAGATTTCATTTCCTCTTCTATGAATCTGGGTAATTTATATTTTTGTAAATAATCATCCATATCATTAAGATTTTCAGATTTATTGGTACATAATTGGCAAAATAGCTTTTAATTATTGCTTTAATTTTCTCTTCATTGGTGATAAATTCACCCTTTTCATTTTTGATACTGGTAATTCAGTTTTCTTCTTTTTTCTAAACTAATTAACCCAAAATTTATATATTTTATTAATTTCAAAAACACCTTTTAGTTTTAGTTATTAGTTCAATATTTCTTTACTGTTAATTTTACAAATCTCTCCTTTGTTTTTCAGAATTTCTAATTTGACATTTAATTAGGGATTTTTAATTTGCTCCTTTTCTAGCTTGTTTAATTGCATGCCCAATTCATTGATCTCTTCTTTCTCTATTTTATTGTGGTAGGCATTTAGGGACATAAAATTTCACCTAAGAACTGCTTTGGCTACATGCCATAGGTATTTTTGTCTCATTATTGTCATTCTCTTAGATGAAGTTACTGATTGTTTCTGGAATTTGTTGTTTGACCACTCATTCTTTAAGATTAGAATATTTCATTTTCAATTAAATCTTAGTCTATCTTCCATTGCCCTTGATTGCATGTAATTTTTATTCCATTGTGATCTGAAAAGGATGAATTTAATATTTTGGCCTTTCTGCTTGAATTGTGAGGTTTTTAATGCTCTAATACATTGTCATTTTTTGTGTAGGTGCCACATACTGCTAAGAAAAAGGTAGATTCCTTTCTATCCCCATTCTATGTTCTCCAGAGGTCTATCATATCTAACAGTTTAACCTTACTGAATAATAAAACTTTTCTGTTTACCTTTTCATGCGTCTTTTGACTCTTGTATTTGAAGATCAAATTTTCTGTTCAGCTCTCATCTTTTCATCAGGAAAGTTTGAAAATCCCCTATTTCATCGAATATCCATATTTTCTCCTGAAAGATTATGCTCAGTTTTTCTGGGTAATCAATTCTTGGTTGTAATCCAAGTTCCTTTGCCTTCTGGGATATCATATTCAAAGCCCTCCAATACTTTGATGTAGAAGCTGCAAAGTCCTGTGTAATCCTGATTGTGGCTCTTTGATAACTGAACTGTTTCTTTCTGGCTGTTTGCAGTATTTTTTCCTTGAACTGGTAATTCTGGAATTTGGCTATAATACTCCTTGCGATTTTCATTTAGGGTTCTCTTTCAGGACTTGATTGGTGGATTCTTTAAATTACTATTTTACCTTCTGGTGCTAGGATGCCAGGGGAGTTTTCCTTGATAACTTCTTGAAAGATGTTGTCCAGGCTCTTTTTTTATCATGGCTTCCAGGCATTCCAATAATTCTTATATTATCTCTCCTTGATCTATTTTCCAGGTCAGTTATTCTTTCAATGGGTATTTTACATTTTCTTCTATTTTTTAAATTCTTTTGATTTGTTGGATTGATTCTTGATGTTTCATAGAGTTATTAGCTTCCACTTGTCCAATTTTAATTTTTAAGGAATTATTTTCTTCAGTTACTATTTGTAGTTCCTTTTCCATCTGTTCAATTCTTTGCTGTTTCTGTTGCTGCAGAATACATTTAAAGGCTTGATTTAATATTGTCTCTGAGAGAGACAATGGGGAGAGCTGAGACAACCACCTGGCTTTTCTCTGCCATCTTGTATCCACCTCTTCATTTATTAAGCACCTACTGTGAATATATTTCCCAAGTGCTAAGAAAGAAAAACAACAACAATCACAACAAAATGACTAGCAAGTATTTATATAGCACTTCATCAGTCACAAGACACTTTATATAGTTGCCACACTTCATCCTCACAACAACCCTGTGGGGTAAATGTTATTATTATTCTCCTTTGTATAGATGAAGACACTGAGGCTGAAAGACATAGCAAGTGACTTGCCTAGAGATACAAAGCATATAATGCAGAATTTGAACTCAAGTCTTCCTAAGTGCAATTACAGCATTTTACCTACTTCTCTACTTAACTTAATAACACATATTTCCTATTCTCATGGAACTTTCAGTCTAGTAGGAAAATATGACATACAAGCAAATAACTAGCGTCAAATTCTACGTGATAAATCAATGTAGATGGTGCTATGTTCATTGTCCTTTAATATTCTGTACAAGTTTATATGGAATGCAACAAGTAATTATGCAATCACATCATAGACTCTTGTTAAAGGAGATTATTTATGGTATGTACATCTGGTGGGAGACTAGCTATCAGCTTTCACAAGAGAGGGCAGAGAGGCAGTAGCAAGAAAAATGGAAATCCCAGAAGTTTTTCATAGCTTTAGCTAATGGCTGCCAATACGCAACAGACTTTCTTTTTCATATGTCTGCCAACAACAAGTCCAATTATCCTCATATCTGTGTTGTTACATTGGCACAATGTCAGTGTTTCATAGGTCCAATACTAAGTTACAACAATTTTCTCATACTGAGGAACCTGGGTTTTGTATTTGTACAGGACACTAACACCCTTTTGGCCTCAACTAGTTTGTTATTTGTGGTGAAACATCAGTATTAGGAAAGCTCAAAGACTGGACTTGCTTCTGATTTCAGAACACATCTGACTCTTTAAGCTTTGCCACCACACCTGACCTCACTTCTCACCCTTGAAAAACTCTATGCCTCTTTGATCTCCTATTCCTGTTAGTGAATTCCTCCTGGGGCCTGCGTTTAGAGAAGAAGCCCAACCAGCCATCATTCATTCCTCTCTCTAATTTACTTCTGACTTTCCAGACTTTTCCACCATGTCCTTCCAATACTACCCTACCAGCTTTTCAGCTTCCTTTTATGTGTTGTCTTCAATCATAAAAATGTAAGTTGCTGGAGGACAGATTTTGCCTTTCTGTTTCTTTTTATTAGCTGAGCAATCTAGACTAATGAGCTAGCACGGAAATCAGAGCTGAGAGGACTATCTAATAAACTTTTCCTAGCTGCTTGAGGGGCTATTAGAGTTTGGAAAATATTTGTGGGAGCATCTATTGCTTGAGTCTTATCTCTTGTTATGTACATGTATTTTAAGTAAATGTCTGTTGCATTGCTATCATTTTATGTGATTAATAGTAGCTAGTTTAAGGGTGGGGATTCAGAGGCATGATGAGGAAGTTATTTTCTTGTTGTTCCTGTTTCAAATATATGTTAATAATTTAGTGGAATCTATTTTTAATTTTTAAAAGAATAATCACTGTAGTATATTATACTTTCACTAAAATATTTTATCATCCTTGAACATAATCACATGAAGAAGTCAATGATATTTTTACTTTAACATAGAAATGGAAATATTAAGAACAAACAAGACAGTCTAATTCTCTCTTATTCCCAAGAAGATAACTGATATATCTTCCACAGTCTCTTTCACTAATATTAAAAGCAAGACAAATTGTCTCACAAATAATTTCAATATAATAGTTTATCTCTCAACTATAAGTTAGAAAATTAATTTTAATATTCTCATCCAGTGAAGCCCTAAGACTTCCCTAGGGCCAAGGATGTTGTTATCTAATGATCCCCAAATATTTATTAGGTATCAAGGAGATTTGGTTCACCTAAATTCTAGTTTAGAGAACAATGCTATTATGAGTACAAGCAATTGAATTATTAGCTAAATTATTTTTTTTTGAAAGCAGCTAGAAGCATAGTGTAGAAGAAAGACTTCATGTTATGTCAATATAAACTTCATATTCGGAAGAGTGAAATCTAAAGTAACAGAGTGGGTGGTATTAAGAGGAGGCTTATTGACTATTTATGTAACATATCAGTATTTAGAACTAGAAATAGAAATACTTGCACCATGATAAAATTGTTGAGTTGTCTAGCAAACTAGTCCAATTCTATTAAAAGGTATAATACCAACAAATTATTTTGTGCTATAGTGTTTATATTGTACTTTATAACTCTTTCAAGAAGGTATGGTTTGCCAACAGGAAAATCTCAGAATCCAAGCAATTTTTATACAAACATCAACCTTCTCCATGATTCAAACAGAATTAAAATCATCTGAATTCACTGAATCATTCCAGATTAGGCCAGGTGGTTTCCCTCGAGAATTCCTCATCAGACCCTGATCCCCTAGTGATCCACCTTCTTATACCTTAAATTGATTTATACCTTCAGATATGGCCCCCATTTGCAATCTTGTAGATTCTTTAATTCACCTGTTTTCAGAGAATTTTAAGTTTACTGTATAGGTTCTTTGATTGAACTCAGTACAATATTTTTTAAACAAACTTTTTAAGTGCTTCTAGGTAAGGTCCTATGGGCAGAGGATACAAATCAAAAGCTAAGCTGATAAAGACAAAAATAAAATTGTTATTGTTTTACTATATAATCTATATTGACTTTGTTGAATAACTGATTTTTTTATATGTCCAAGTGTCCTAATTTTCTTAGAGGAAGAAAGCTTCCCTCTTGCATACCAGTTTCACTTTTAATTTAGGAAAATGAAAATATATAATTTTAATATTCTGTATCATCTAAATATTAAACATAGTATCCTACCTTCTGCAAAATCTTTCCTGATTCCCTTTAACAATTGTGCCTTCTCTGAATTTACCTCTTAATATCTTGTTTATACGTGGTTTGCATGTTGTCTCTCTCATTAAATTTTGAATTCCTTGAAACCAAGGAATGTTTTTGTCCTTTCTTTGTACCCCTAGTGCTTAACATAGGGCTTGGTTCAAAGAAAGTGCCTAATAAGTGCTCATTGATTTGACTTAAATACAAGGCAAATCTCTAAATGTATATCTTCCTCTAGAAAGGATATTTGCATTTTAGTAGTATTCATTGATATTTTAAAGAAAACATATTCCTAAAACATTTACAAAATTAAATATGATGTGATATTATATTCTAAATTCAAGCATGCTGAATTACAAGCACTTGATTTATGAATATTTTGGAGATACGAAAAGCAAAATATGCGGTCCCTCCCTTCCCTTTCACATGCTTAGCAACCAGGCTAGGCTGAGGTGGTGACATTACCTGTTGCCTAGTATAATTTCATTGCAGGATAATTGTGACCATATCTCAGCTTGTTGTATTACATTAGACTATTTAATGATTGTGGTTATTATCTGTTTTCAACATCTCTGACAAGTAGCTATTTGACCTGTGATTTTTTTTTTATTCTTTTTTCTTGGTAATAAATGACATATTCTCCCTTTTTTTATGTTTCCATCACATGATTCAGTAACTAAGACATCCAAAATAATTAATTCCCAATTCCTTCCCAGAGTAGTAGGACTAATTCATTCTTCCAATAATAGTGCATTAGTGTAGCTGTTTTCTCCAAGCTCTTCCAATACTGACTACTCCCAATTTTTATCATTTCCAATATGCGTGGTGTAAGGTAGAAACTCAATCTTGTTTTAATTTTTATTTCCCTTATTGGCACATTGGAATATGTTTTGATGTCAATATAATTTGAAATTATTATTATAAAAACTGTTCATAACTTTGACAACTTATCAATTGATAAATTTCTCATTTAATTACATCTTTGTAATTTTTTTTGGAAAGTCAGACTTTTATTGGAGATATTTGACACATTTTTTTCTATTCTGTAATTCTTTTCTAATTTGGTCTCCATTTATTTTATTAATAGAAAAGTTTAAAAAAAACTTTATGCAGCCAAAAGTATCTATTTTTTTTCATTTTCAAACTCCTGTTACAGTATTGAATCTGTCAAAAGAGTTATGTGACCTTTTATAATCACTTAACCTCTGAGAGCTTCCTACGCAACTATCTAAGAATATAAATTACATGCAGTTGCCAATTTACATGTGTGCTTCATCACTAGGAGTCCCAGACTACTACTTCCAAAAATTAAGAAAGAAAAACCTCTGAACTCTATTCTTTGCTCATTTAAGGATTCCTCTTCAGGCATAATTGTGAACTATACTTTATCTATTATTTTATTTTTCACATTATTTTGCATTCAAGACTGTAAGGTTATTATGGCACATGCTATAATGTATTCATCAAAATTTGATATCTGCCAAATTGCTTTCCAATTTTCCAACAGTTTTGGTAAGAAAAAAAAATGGAGGTCTTCCTTAAGTCATTCATGGTTTTGTGTTTATCAAACATTGTTTTCTATTGCTTTTCTTTCTTGCTCATCTTGTCAATTTGCTTCATAAATTTACCTAGGTGCTTGTTTTTACTTTCTATTACTGTCAAATGGTTTTGATGATTATGGCTTTGTAATATAAGCTAGATTTCAAGTTACTATGCTCTCTTTCATTTGAATGTTTTTTTTTTCCATAATTTCCCTTGAAATTCTAGATCTCACATTCTTTCAAATGAATTTCCATATTACGCAATTTTATTAAACTATGCCCCTACTAATTAGACATAAATTAATTCAGGTGGTATTTTCAAATATTTTTGTAAAAACTAAGCAATTACTATCTCTAATTATGCAAATTTCTGCTTCTATAGGGAATATTTTAGTTTTTTTTTATAAAATGTATGTGTACTATCATGTTTTTTAAATTTAAAATTATTTTATGATTTTTGTATTTCTTTTTAATGGAATTAGGGTTATTTATAATAATAATGTATTTGAAACTTTTAAATTTCATTTACAAAATTTGGGGACATATGTGTATATATATGTACACACACATATATATGTATACATATGTGCATATGTATAGATATATATATTATATGTAAAACTTTTAAGGAACTGAACTAAGTTATACTGACTAGACCAGAGTATAGAATTTAATATTAATTATTCATTTACTCAATGAGCATTTATGAAGCCTATACCACATTCAAGGGACTGTCTTAAGCACTTTTGATATACAAAGACAAAAATAAAAATCCTTTCCCACAAGGAACTTATGTTTAATTTGTTTTGGATAAATGGTTTAATTGCAGAAATAGTTCTTGAACCTATTTTTGAGGCATACTATGATGTATAATGCAATGTTATAATTGGATCTAAATATATTATAATGAAGCTCTTATTTGAAAATATACATATACACATGTTTTGAAATGTGAATATATTTATCCAGATATGTGATGTCATTGGCATAGATCACTGCTCTCTACACTTTTTGAATTGTCAACCAGCTAAGTGGCACAGTGGATAGAGCTGGCTAAACCTGCAGTCAAGAAGAAATGAGTTGGGGCAGAGCCAAGATGGCAGAGTAAAAGCAAGAACTTGCTTGAGCTCTCCCCCAAACCCCTCAAAATACCTGTAAAAATGACTCTAAACAAATTCTAGAGCAATAAGAATGACAAAATGACAGATTGAAAGAAATTTCCAGACCAAGACAACATGGAAGGTCAACAGGAAAGGTCTGTTGCAACAGTCTGGGAAAGGAGCACAGCTCAGCATGGGCCACACCAACACTTACAGGACTGGAGAAGGCCTCAAGGGATTGAATCACTGGTAACTGTGGCAGTTTCCAGACCTCTCAACCCACAAACACCAAAGACAACTTAGAAGATCAGTGTGAAAGGTCTGTGGGACCTGGGTGAGAGAGGAGAATGGTCCAGCCCCAGACCCCAGGTGGCAGCAGCAGTGGCAGTGGCAGCAGCTGCTTGCAGGGTTCTAGGCCCTGAAACAGTAGGGGATCAAATGGCTGATCACAGAGTGATTGTATGGATCAATTTGCTGGCTCTGAGGCAGGTTTCTCTTGCTTTGCTCTGCTTGGTTCTGGGTTGCAGTCCTAGGTGGTGGTCCTGGGGTGAGGAAGAGCACTGGTATGGGGGAGCTTGTGGCAGTGGTGGAGAGGGAATGCTCTTCACAGTTCCAAGGCTGGGAACAGTGCACTCTCTACTCTGAAAGCAGTCTTACCTTAAAAAAGAGCTAAAAAGTCAAGGAATTGGCTGGTTGAAGGAGCAAAAAGCATAAAAAAATCAGGCTATAGAATCTTACTTTCATTAAAGGAAGATCAAAACACACAACCAGAAGAAGGGAACAAAGTCAAAGCTCCTACATCCAAAATCTCCAAGAAAAATATGAATTGTCTCAAGCCACAGAAGGCTCAAAAAGGATTTTGAAAATCAGGTAAGAGAACTAGATGAAAAAAATGGATAGAGAAATGAGAGTGATGTCAGCAAATCATGAAAAATGAGTCAACAGCTTTCTAAAGGAGACCTCCCCAAAATACTGAAGAAAATAACACCTTAAAAAACAGACTAGGGCAAATTGCAAAAGAGGTACAAAAAGCATATGAGGAGAAAAATGTTTTAGAAAGCAAAACTGGCCAAATAAAAAAGGAGGTCCAAAAGCTCACTAAAGAAAATAATTTCTTAAAACTTAGAGTGGAGCAAATGGAAGCTAATGACTCAATGGAAGGCAAGAAACTGTGAAATGGAACCCCCCCCCCCCCAAATTAAAAAAAAGCTAGAAGACAATATCAAATATTTTATTGGAAAAACAACTGGCCTGGAAAATAGCTCCAAGAGAGAGAATTCAAAACTTATTGATCTACCATGATCAGAAAAAGAGCTTAGACATCATCTTTCAGGAAATTATCAAAGAAAGCTGGCCTAATATTCTAGAACCAGACAATAAAATAGAAAATGAAATAAGCTACCAATCACCTCCTGAAAGAGATCCCAAAAGAAAAACTCCTAGGAATATTGTAGCCAAATTCCAGAGTTCCCAGGTCGAGGAGAAAATATTTCTAGTAGCCAGAAAGAAACAATTCAAGTACTGTGCAAACAAAATCAGAATAAAACAAGATCTAGCTGCTTTTAGATTAAGGGATCAAAGGGCTTGGGATATGATATTCCTGAGGTAAAAGAAGCTAGGATTCAAACCAAGAACCACCTACCCAGCAAAACTGAGTATAATACCTTAAGGGGAAAAATGGATACTCAGTGAAACAGAGGACTTTAAAGCGTTCTTAATGAAAAGACCACAGATGAATAAAAAATTTGACTTTCACATACAAGATTCAAGAGAGGCATGAAAAGGTAAACAGGAAAGAGAAATCATAAGGGATTTATTAAAGTTGAATCGTTTATATTCCCTCATGGAAAGATGATTTTTGCAACTCGTGAACTCTTGGGGGAGTTGGAGGGAATATATACATATATATATATATATATATATATATATACATATATATATACATACAGATGGAGGGCATAGGGTGAGTTGAATATGAAGGTTTGATAAATAAAATTAAGCAGTGAGAGAGGAATGTACTGGGAGAAAGAGAAAGGGAGAAATAGAATGAAGTAAATTATCTCACATAAAAGAGGTGAGAAAATGCTTGTATTGTGGAGGGACAGAGGGGGAATGAGTGAACCCTACTCCCATCAGATTTGGCTGAGGAGGGAATAATATGTGTACTCAATTGGTATGGAAATCTATCTTGCCCTACAGGAAAGTATGAGGGAAGGGGTAGAAGAGGAGATGATGGTAGAAAAGAAGGCAATTGGAGGGAGTGGTAATCAGAAGCAAATATTTTTGAGGTGGGACAGGGTCAAAGGGGAGAATAGAAAAAATGGGGAGTAAGATAGGATGGAGGGAAATATAGTTAGTCTTTGACAACACGACTATCATGGAAGTGTTTCACCTGACTACACACGTATAACCTACATCAAATTGCTTGCCTTCTCAATGAGGATGGGTGGAGAGAGAGGAAGGGAGAGAATATTGAATTCAAAGATTTAAAAAAGGAATGTTGAAAAATTGTTTTTACATGCAACTGAGAAATAGGATATGCAGGCAATGGGGTATAGAAATCCATCTTGCCCTACAGGAAAATAGAAGAGAAGGGTATAAAAGAAGTGGTTGGGATGATAAAAAGGAAGAAAGATTGGAGCAAAGGGTAAGCAGAATGCATGCCATCTTGTGGTTAGGGGAAGGGAAAGATGGGGAGAAATTTTGGAACCCAAAATCTTGTGGAAGTGAATATTGAAAACTAAAAATATTTTTTTTTTAAAAAAGAACTGAGTGCACATCTAACTTCAGACACTAGCTGTGAGACCCTGGGTAAGTAACTTAACTTTTGTTTGCTTCAGCTTCTTCAATTGTAAAATAAGGTTAATAGTAGCATCTATCTCATGGGGTTGTTGTGAGGAACAACTATTTGTAAAGCACTAAGAAAAGTACCTGGCACTTAGAAAGTACGTGCTGTACAAACGTGTATTCCATTTCACTCTAATCAATTAAGCAATCATCACAACATGTATATTTGTTTATTTATAAATTACATACATATATTACTCTATTGATAGTTATGTACATTATAAGATTGGCAAAAATAGACATTTTAAAAGGATGAGATAAAGATGAAATAATATGTGCTCTTGGAGTCAATAATGAGCAATTAGAATTTATTGAGTAGGGTAGGGACATAGCCACACATGAAATTTAGCTATGCCACTTTGGAAGTCATGTGGAAGATGAATTGGGAAGAGTTGTGAGGCAGAGAGTCCAATCTTGAGGCAGTTGAAATTGTTCAAGCGAGCTGTAATAAAGGTCTAAAATAAAGATGGAGGCCATGTGAGTAGAGAGAACAGAATAGACATAGAAATGATGAGATTTGGCAACTGACTAAACATATTGGGTAAGGGAGAGTTAAGAATCAAATACAATACCAAGGTTATGAGTTTGAGAGACTGAAATGTTGAGATATCTATTGTTGAGAGTGGTAAAGAAGTTTCGGAAAGGATGGGTCTGAAGGGAAAGATAATGCAATGAGACCTTAAGGCCATCACAGCTCATCCCTGCCTGTTCATCCTGTGTGATTCCCTCTGGTCAAAGTGAAAGAGGAGGTAACAGAAATCTTACTGATATGTCTCTTCCCCCAGCACAGAACCTACCTTCCAAAAGCATTTGCCACAACAACAAGGTGATCTGCAGTTACAGAGTGGATAGTGTGTTAGGGATGCCATAGTGGAACTTTCTCAATGGCATTTGTGTAGCTGTAGCTGTAGCTGTGGCTAACCAGGTAGCAGCTAGGTTATCACATGCCCTGAAAGGCTTACTCCTGGAAAGTTCATAGTTTGCACAGTGGAGGGAGGGAGCAAGAAGAGTGAAGAATATGGGACACAATCCCCAGTCTTGATTATCTTCAGAAGGGTGGGATGAATCTCATCTTCACTACTTCTGATTGATTGATCACAAAGCCCCTAAGGTCAGGACACAGGCTCTCAGTAGGCCCTCCTGCCCCCACTTTGGAGACTGCTATCAGGAATTCCTAGTGTAGAAATTCCCTCTCCCGGGGGGGCAGAGCCAAGATGGCGACTGGAAAGCAGTAACTGGCATGAGCTCCCCACCAAGTCCCTCCAAAAACCTATAAAAAA
>JAQQSZ010013080.1:0-11847 GCA_028646595.1 Phalanger gymnotis | reverse complement strand
GAAAGTCATGATCAAAAAAAGAGCCTAGATATCATCTTTCAAGAAATTATCAAGGAGAACTGCCCTGATATTCTAGAGCCAGAGGGTAAAATAGAAATTGAAAAAATCCACAGATCGCTTCCTCAAAAAGATCCCAAAAAGAAAACTCCTAGAAATATTTTCACCAAGTTCCAGAACTCCCAGGTCAAGGACAAAATACTGCAAGCAGCCAGAAAGAAACAATTTGAGTCTTGTGGAAAAACAATCAGGATAACACAGGATGTAGTAGCTTCTACATGAAGGGATAGAAGGGCGTGGAATACGGTATTCTGGAGGTCAATGGAGCTAGGATTAAAACCAAGAATCACCTACCCAGCAAAACTGAGTGTCATGCTCCAAGGCAAAATATGGATTTTCAATAAAATAGAGGACTTTCAAGCTTTCTCAGTGAAAAGACCAGAGCTGAATAGAAAATTTGACTCTCAAACACAAGAATCAAGAGAAGCATGAAAAGGTATACAAGGAAGAGAAATCACAAAGGATGTATGAAAGTTGAACTGTTTTGTTTACATTCCTACATGGAAAGATGATGTGTATGATTCATGAGACTTCAGTATTAGAGTAGCTGAAAGGAATATGCATATTTATGTGTGTGTATGTATACATATACATATGTGTGTATGTATGTATATATGTAGATGTGTATACATATATATATATATATATATATATATGTAGACAGAGGACACAGGGTGAGTTGAATATGAAGCGATGATATCTAAAAAAATCAAATTAAGGGATAATAGACGTATATATTGAGAGAGGGAGAAAGGGAGAGATAGAATGGGGTAAATTATCTCACATAAAAGTGGCAAGGAAAAGCAGTTCTGTAGGAAGGGAAGGGGGTTAGGTGAGGAGGAATGAGTAAATCTTGCTCTCATTGGATTTGACCTGAGGGGGGAATACCATACACACTCAACTGGGTATCTTACCCCACAGGAAAGAAGGAGGAAGAAGATACAAAAGGGGGGATAATAGAAAGGAAGGCAGATAGGGGGAGGAGGTAATCAAAAACAACACTTTCAAAAAGGGACAGGGTCAAGGGAGAAAATTCAATAAAGGGAGATAGGTTAGGAAGGAGCAAGACATAGTTAGTCTTTCACAACATGAGTATTGTGGAAGGGTTTTTCATGATATGCATGTGGCCTATGTTAAATTGCTTGCCTTCTTAGGTGGGGAGGGAAGAGGGGAGAGAATCTGGAACTCAAAGTGTTAAAAAAGAGACATTCAAAAACAAATAAAAAAAGGTTTTTGCATGCAACTAGGAAATAAGATACACAGGCAATGGGGCATAGAAATTTATCTTGCAATACAAGAAAAGAAGGGAAAGGGGGATGGGAGGGGAGTGGGGTGACAGAAGGGAGGGCTGACTGGGGAAAGGGGCAACCAGAATATATGCCATCTTGGAGTGGGCAGGAGGGTAGAAATGGGGAGAAATTTCATAATTCAAAATCTTGTAAAAATCAATGCTGAAAACTAAATATATTAAATAAATTAAATAAAAAAATGGTCCATAAGCTTCATCATAATGCCACAGAGGTCTAAAACATACATACATACACAAACACACACAAGCCCTTGCTCTATATCATTTAACATGAGAGGCATTATGATTCCAGCTTAGAGTACTTTACAGGCTGTCTTTGAAATACTACCATAAGTAATTCAACTTAAAAATCCAGTCAAAGTTGTTGCTTGGCACTGCATGGCCAAATTGATGACTTGCCTTTAACTTTCACTTCTCAGTTTTCAGTATATTGTGGTTTCATCCTGTAGCATATCTCTTCAGACATCAGACTGTCTTCTTTATTCTTCCACCAAAGTAATACTCAGTCAAAATTTTAGAAAGATGCTTATAACAGGGTGGCATCAAGATTCCAAAAAAATTGAATGGTTAAAAATCATACTGTTAAAACTCATAAAACTGTATCATGTGCACTAGCCTGATGTTAGTTTTGTTCTCTTTATAGCTAAAATATATGAATCTAATCTACCCTGTAATGAAATTAATTGATTCCTATGCACTTTTTAACATCTACAGGTGTGCTTTGATGTGCTATATTTGAATCGTGGTTCTTGTCTGACCAGCCAATTATTCCCTAACTTAGCAGATTATAAGAATTGTCTTCCTGTAAAAAGATCTCCATGACCCCCAAAACATCTGGTTAATTCAGGCAAAAAATTTACCATATCTGAAATTTTAAGCAACTACAGTTTTGAGAAAAGAGGATGAAATGAGTTGAGATTAAGGGTTCTTAATCTTTTTATGTCAAGAACACCTCTGGTAGTCTTAT
This sequence comes from Phalanger gymnotis, assembly GCA_028646595.1. NCBI lineage: Eukaryota > Metazoa > Chordata > Mammalia > Diprotodontia > Phalangeridae > Phalanger > Phalanger gymnotis. Next base: position 9,514 of record JAQQSZ010013080.1, on the reverse strand, counting down.
GAAATTTATATACCCTTTCTCACAATATTATTTTGAAACACATTAAATAAAATACATAGGATTACAAAAGAAACTAATTGTATTGTAATAATTTGAAATCTCAAAAAAAATTCAGTCTACAGATTAACCCCCAATATGGTAGCTTATAGAATTAAAGGGAAAAAATAAAATTAGATCATTAAAAATAACTTCTCTTCACCCTGTGTTTATTTTTAAAGTCCACCCTTTTTAGATTTGTACTTAATAGGTAAAGCAGTTAAACAAATGTACGTCTGAGAAGGAGTAAAATTCACTGATATTAGCACAACTAGCTGCATTGTACTCTAGGGAAAGTTCTGTAATCAAATTCACACAGGTTATCATTGTATTGAATTGTAATTTATAACAGAGCAAAGCATTTAAGTAAGGCTTCTCAGATATTTATGATTCACAGAAATTATCCTGTCTTCCTACAATCACACATCTTATAACCCAGGTGGTTTATGCTTTGCTACTCTCACTTATTCCCCCATGAGGCTTTTTCCATATTCACATAAAACACCTCTAGTAGGTAAGGTGATTTAAATATTATTCATTACTTACCATCTCCTGACCCCCAATTTATTTTCTAGGCCTCATTTAAAATTACTGTCTTCCTTGACAGCATCATTTCATTTTTTTTTCCTTCAGTACATTCTTAAATTCCCTTACTATATTAACCAACGAGTACTGGGAAAATAGTTTGTATTAAGAAAGCAGACTACTAAATAAGTCTTCATTTTATTTTGACTATAATTCTTCTTACCAGAGTTACTTGTTAGAGAAATTGTTTACTATAAATGATAATTTATGAGTTGAAAAATGAAATTCCAGTTCTGACTGCCAACATTGAATAAATGTAAGGAGGCAAACAAATTCAGAGGCACTCAACTACAATAACATTGCTTAGGTTTCACAAATTAAATTAAGAAATCATCTTACAGTAAAACATTGCACCAGGCAACCAACGAGTTGTATAAAGTAAAAGAGAAAATCAATTATGGTTCAATAATGCCACTTTCCCAATCAGTTAGAAATTAACAAAAGTGCCTTGTTTACAGGAAGCATGATGGCATAATTTTCTTTTGGTTTTTTTCTCTGTGAATATTAAGCATGGCTTGTTAATTATGAGATAAAGCAAAACAATCAGAATCTTCTAGGGGAATAAATGTGTTCTTTTTTAACAATGATTAAAATTAGTTTAAATGAAGTTCGTTTTGTGATCCTGGATTGGTCCTTTTGGAAAAGTAAGTTGCTTCCCCACCTCCTCTTTGATATTTAATGTTCTTTATTTTTCAATTAGAATCAAAGTATAGTACATCTCTGATGTTTCTTAGTTTTTAGGCAAATATGTTTTTAAGGAATTTTGATTCCTGAATAATTTTAACTAAAAATAAAAATATACTCTTTGCAAGGAAAGGGTCTTATTCAATTAATCAACCAAAAACTTTTTAAAACTATGCACAAAGCACAATCCTAAGTATATTTTAATAGCTATCTACCATTAGAATAGCTCAACAATAAGTTTCATTTAAGAAAAACCAATGGCATTGAGAACTTCCTAATTAGTTGGTCTATGGCTCTTTATGTTTAATTCAAACATTTTCTTAGTAAGTATATTATGATATATTATTGTCATTATGGACATATCAAGTACTATTTATTCAGCTTTTGGTTTATGAATTTATGTGCCATGAAACTTTTAATTTTCTTTCTCTCTCCCCTGAAACTAGCTTGCTGAGAATAAGTCTTTAAGTAATACAGATTCAAAAATGGGCCACTTAAAGTTGCTTTATTCCATAGTGAGAAACTATATACCTAAACCATTATCTTGTAAATACATGCCGTTAGTACTCAGGGAATAATAGAATTGAAGTTCGAGGGGAACTGAGAAGCGTTTTGATTCTAGCCATCACATTTTATAGATGAGGACACTGAGGTCTGAAGAGATTAAGTGACTTACACAATGTCTCAGGTAGTAAATAGCAGAGTTGGCCTCAACATCCATGACTTTCTTACCAATAGTAAGTAATAAGAAATCTGAAAATTCGTTTGCTGTTAGTAGTGGTTCCATTCTATTACCTTTGCCAATGAATGCTAGATCCATTTCATTTGAGTTGAATCACAATGAACCCTATTCTCTTACTTGTACTAAATGAAAATGCGATGACTGGAGGAAACACCCTGCAATACTAGGGTTAGAGGACCATATTTAGAGTCACATTACATGTCATCATTATCATTCACAAAAAACAGAAAAAATGAGATATTGAATAAAACTTGATACTAATTATTAAACCCAAACACACCCCAATAATATGAAGAGAATAGGAATTCAAATATATTGAGACTTCATTCTTTGGAAGAATTTAATTTGCATCACTAGCAGCTATGATTTATGAATATCCCTGGTTTTAAATCTGTCAAGCAGAAATAAAATGCAGTGTTACCAACCTAGGTTTGTTAGATGATATACTTGTCACCTAGACTGTGAAGTAGTTTTTTAAGCTTCTTCAAATTCAACATGATTTATTATTTTAATATTTGATTTGTCTTTCTGTCAGACAAAAACTGTTTGACAGACGTTGATAAACGTTCCTCCAATTCTTGCCAAAATGGAAGTCTCTGCCATGATGTGGTTGGTGAATTTCATTGCAGCTGCTTGCCAGGCATTCAATAAGATGTTACCTAATATCATAGGCTTATGTAAATATGAATTTTAAGGCAACTTTTAAATATATTGGAAGTGAGTTTCGATGTCTTTAAGACAATTTTCCAGGTATCTGCATGATTTTCATCATAATTATTAGATGCCAATCTTAGCACATAAAGGTGTTTGAAGAGAATGAATTATAGAAAATATGACTACATGACAGAGAGTTTGAAAACACTCTGTAATAGACAGAGTCCTCAGATTAATAGTCAGAGAATACCCTTGGAGACTGGCCAAGGAGACCCAGCTCTCCACTTCAGAGATGATACGGTCAGCTTTCAGGACTTGAGCCCTCATTCTCTAGTTTACCATTACATAAGCATTAAATCAATGCCATTTGGGATATAAACAACTTGGATTTCTTAAAGTATGCTCATTGAAATATTCAGGCTTCTACTGATGTCGTGTATCTAGTGCTAGGGTTAAAGATATGGGAACAAAAAAGTCGAATGATTTGACGGTTAAGTTTCATAAATTGCTCAGCATATATCATCACATATAAGCAAGAGATTGAAAAACAGCATGATATGTGTGTGGTGAAGTTTATCTTCTAGTGACAAAATACCTGGGTTAAAGCTCTGTTTCTGAGATATACTTCACTTAACCTCTTAGTCCAAGTAAATTTTTAAGTTACATACATATGGCCCTGAGCAGAGGTTTCCTACACCAATGAAATCACATTTGCACACTTTCCTCTTCCCCAACACAACAAAGGAGAGGAGAAGGGAAGAAGGGAGAAAGGAAGAAGGAAGAAAAAAAGGAGGGAAGGAAAGAAGGGAGGGAGAAGTGAGGGAAGAAGGAAGGAAGAAAAAAGGAAAGAAGAAAGAGAAAGGGAAAGGAAGAAGGGAGGAAGGAAGAAGAGAACAGAGAAGGGAAGAAGAAAAAAGGATGCAGGATTTTCAGAGTACTTTTAATCCTTTAAAGAATTGCATATGTTTCCACATTTATTGTACCAGATTACATCCAGATCAATAATCAAGCCAGAAAATATTATATATAATATGATATTTTGTGTGATTAAGTATTAATTATATAAATAACACGATTCCACAAATATACAGGGGGAACAGGGGAGAGAGAGACAGAGAGAGAGAGTGAGAGAAAGAGAGAGAGAGGAAGAAGAAGAAGGAGAAGGAGAAGGTGAGAAGGCAAGGAGGACAAGGAGGAGGAGGAGCACTCAGGAAGAAGAGAGGAGAGGAGGGGACAGGAGAGGAGGGGAGAAGTAAAGAGCAGAAGTCATTTTTCTAGTCTTAGCTACACTAAAATATTCCAGCTGGAGGTAAACAACAATAACAAGCATAAATTAGATTTGAAGTTCTGTTAAAGTAGAGATTATTTTCTTTCATCTTTGTATCTCCGGTTCTTTTCAGAAAGTGATGCTGAATACATTTGTTGAATACAGTTTGATACATTTGGCAACAGTGTGTGGCTTTGGGTGAGCTGCTTAACTGTTCTGTGCTTTCTTATCGGTCAAATGAAGAGGTGGACTGAATGATCTTTTAGGTTCTCTTACATGTCTAATTTAGGGGAAACCAACAGTTACATCTCCAAATGAATCAAACATATATGCAAACAAAATTTAAAAATAAAAAAGCAATTTTGGTAGGAGGAATGCAACAACTTGGGGAAATAAAGAAAGTAGGTTATAATACTTGGTTTTTACCTTGCAGGAAACTTAGTTTTCTAACAGTTGAAGGTGAGGAGAGTGCACTGCAGGCATGGAAGACAGCCTTTTCAAAGTCTTGGAGACAGGAGATAAATTGTTGTATATGGGGAACAATCAAAAGAGAGGTTAAGCTGTAATGTAGATTTGGTGATAGAAGGAAGATGAAGGAAAGTAGGGGAAGGAAAGTGAAATGAAATCATTATGCAAAGACAGATTGGAGAGAAATTGACAAGGAACATAAATGTCAAACAGAGGATTTTGCATTCTATACTAAATGTGCTGGTGATACCTTAAGAGAAAGTCATATCTATGCTTGGTAGTATGCTTAGTAGTAGTTTTGTAGCTCTGTGAAGGATGGGTTGGAAAAGGTAAAGAAATGAAAATGACTTGGTTGTGAATGCTAATTTATAATTTTTTGGCTTCATAGTAAATGATGAATGATGAATAGAAATGGAAAGGAAACAAACATTTGTCAAGGAACCAAATAAACTGAGTAGTATTAGCTTGAAATATGTAAGCTCTATGTATTTGAGAACCAAATAAAAAAGAAGTGAAATAGTAGGCTCTAGATGCAAGGCAGGATATGTTTCTTTTAATAATTTGTCCTAGCTAGAAAATGAGAATTTCTCAATGAATGAAACAAATGGAGACTAAAATCTTCAAGAATTACACTGAGTATGTTATAAACATGGCACTCATATGTTGGGCTCCTCATTAGGATCAGACACCCCTTTTCTTCTGACATTTCCCACTTCATTTTAAAAACAAATGAGTGGTATGTCCTAAAATATAGAAGCAAATTGTAGAACTCCAAGTGGTTAAGAGCTTTCACAGAAATTTTTATAAGGTTAGTTCTGGCTCTTCCCAGGTTCAAGCTGATCACATATTCACAAGAAGAGTGAGTTTCAAATGTTGTTGGGAAATCCAGATGGAATCACTTAATAGTAAGTTAGAGAGGTCTGCAAAATCTCTGGAGAAACCAAGGGTGGAGTGAACGCTTCTGGAGTTATAGACATACTTTGCATAGTCAAATCCCTGAGTCTTGATAAAATGACAAAGCTAGAATTTTTTTTTTTACATTTGAATGGAACTCTCAGTCCTCACCTCTACCCCATTAGGTTTTAGATTGGGAAAATATGGCTAGAAAAAAAAGCAAACTATGAAGATATTGGACCCATAGGAGAAGGAGGAGATAGTGATTGGGTTTTTGTAAGGGCCATGAGACAGAGTGCAGAAGAAGAGGGTGGGTCTGTAAGAGAGAGGAGAGGATTCAATTGCCTCATTTCTGACTTTTCAGTGGGAAGGAGGAGGTAAGATAATTTATGAATCAAAGGCCACAAACCAATCCAACTGCATAGCTGGGATGCTGAAAATTACCTTGAAAGGAAGGGAAAGACAAGTGTTTGACTATCTCTTCTTGTGCTCTTCATCTTTACTTACTTTCTCTTCCTGCCCCCTGCATTTTTATCCCTTTTTCTTTATTTTATGTTCTCCACCTTAGTTTTACTCTTTGATATCTATCTTCTATTCTTCCCTCCTGCTCCAGTCTATCTTCCTCCCCTTTCCTACATCTTTCTTTTCCTTTCTCTACTTCCCCATTCTCCTTCTCTCTAGCTTTCTTATATTCCCTCTTTTTCTGCCTTAGGTTTTTTTTTTCTTTCTCCTTCAGTGAATTAGTTACCTATAAAGCTATTTCCTTCCTTTATTTCTATATCACTTGACTACTTTGAGTTTGTGTGTGTGTGTGTGTGTGTGTGTGTAACTTTCTATCCTCCTCAGTTTTCTTAAATAGGTCTCTTCTTCCCTCTACTCACTCAAGTAGGTATTCTGCAAGCATCTCTTCTTGGCTTACTTCCCATCTCTATAAAAATATTCCCTTGATAATCTAATTGAAGCACAAAGATTTAATTATGTAATTTATACATGTGGCTTCCAAACTGATTGCTCCATCCCTATTATTTATGAGCTGTTGTCTGATCTGATTCCTGATTTTTTCTTCTCAGACATCCCATTAGCACCTAAAGCTCTATGACATATCTAAAACCAAATAGGCCAGTTGAAGAGCTCCAATAAGTTGTAAGTACCTTCTTAATAAAGTATTTACAGCTTCTACAATCCTCTGGATCCAATCTATGTTTCCAGCCTCACATACAAATACTCAGTTACATGTGCCTATCCTACAGATAAAGTGGGCTACTTGCCATTTCCTGACCACATCTTGATATCCAATCCTGGAAATCCCACCCCCATATCTACCTACTGAATTCATCTCCATTCTTCAAGTAGTAGATCAAATATGCTTTTTCTCTCCCATATAACTATTCCTCACTGAAAACATATCTTCTCACTTTGAGGTTCCTTAGGATTCTGCTTATATGGTAACATGTAATTTACCTTGCATTAACTATTTGTTTACATGTAACATACTTCATATCAGATTTCAAGTTTTTTTTGAGGTCATGGATTATGTCTCATTCAATTTTTATCCCCTACAGTGTTTAATTTATTGTATAGTCTGATAAATATTTATTGAATACATACAGTGTTCCTAAAGTCTGGACACATAGGCAAAAATGCATAATTTCAAGAAATGAAATGATTGAAATTTTCAACATTTTAATTGGAAAATTAACAAATAACATATTAAACTTCAAGTAACATATGATTTCATATTCATATTCCAAGAGTGAATGTGCTAAAATTGATGGCAATGTGGATTTATTGAGTTATTGCATTGAGTTCATGTGAATCTTGCAAAGCACATCAATCTTTGTATCACAGATGATGGAAATCATATTGAAGATGTTATTTGTTAATAGTCCAATTAAGTAAAATATTGTTGAAAATTTCAATCATTTCATTTCTTGAAAATATTCATTTTTGCCTATATGTCCAGACTTTATGAACACCCTATAAAGTAACTTAAAAGGAGTGTTGGTTTAAAAATCTTTTGAATTTGACAGTAAGTTAAGAGTATTAATAGAAAGGCAGAGGATACACAGTGTATCCTCTAGGGCAAATAAACTTAGTGGAATACCTGGGGAAAAGGGGAAATCTAGATAAGATTGAAGTTCCTAAAATGGAAAGCCGCTATGTCTGCTTTAACATTTTTCAATGCTCATGTGTTTAAAAGGGACATTACCTAATGTAGGTAATCTAGGTTCTATCTAGGTTCTAGATTATCAGAAAAGAATTGCTATCAGCTGTATTATGTGAGCAGTATTACCCTATTACTCTTTTATTCTTTCCACAGCTCATCATATTACTAATCTTAAATACTTTGCTTAATTTTGTTGAAGCAAAAACATAACATTCACCCTAGCAAATATCCATTCCCTTGAAAACCAATTGGAAATTATTTAGATTAGTACTGTAGAGAATATGTCCTTTTGTTTTTATCTTCAGATTTTTATCATGCAAACTGTCATAAATATTCAGAATCTCTTGATTTTTTTTCTTTTTTTAATCATTTCCTTTGTTAGTTAATATTGTTTCTACATTCATCTCCAGTGTGATGGTCACCACCCTCCTACCAAGATAGACCTGTAAAATGTATTGCCTAAATGACATGACCTAGTCACTGACTGATTAGATATTAGGTAAAAGCTATGAACTGAATCCAAGTTCTAATGAAAGAATGCCCAACTTAAATTAACCTTTACTAACCAACCTGGGGTTTGTGACAACCAGCATTATCCTCATAAACCTGTAGTTCAATATTGATTTTATCAATGTATCAATGTGTATCCTTAAAACTGGAATTCTGAAGTATATTCTTCCTTTCCTCCCCTTCCTTCATCTTCTCTCTCTCTCTCTCTCTCTCTCTCTCTCTCTCTCTCTCTCTCTCTCTCTCTCTCTGTCTCTCTCTCTGTCTCTCTCTCTGTCTCTCTCTGTCTCTCTCTCTCTCCTTCATTCCTTCCTTCTTTTTTCTCCCTTCCACTTCATTTAATCATAACACATACAACTTGACAGAAATACAGTTTGAAAATGAGAAAACATGTTTTGTAAGGACATAGGATTTCTGTTAACTTAAAAATAAAACAACCACATCCATCTTTTTAGATACCAACACCCCAACCATGACCATGTGAATCCTGAGTCCTTTATCATAAACTATGGCAAAATAGATGTAGAATGGAGAGGGAAGTGGAGGAAAACAAATCTTGATCTCTCTATATTCTGTATTTTCAAGAGTAACAATTCTACATGCTTAACATGATTTGCCAAATTGGAATGGATGGTCTCATTCATTGTGCTCACAAAGCTGTATCAGTATTGTATGGCTCATCTCCCAATTGTATGTAATTTCTCATTAGCAAACTCATATAGCAATATATTGCTATTGGTCATGAATAAATATTTCCATTGCAAAGGGATTAATATATGATTAGCAAATAACTACTAAGAAAGAGAATCATTTGAAAGCAGAATATCTAGACAATTTAGAGCCCTTCCCTGATGAATTCAAGCTTGAATCAATTTGTAGTCAGTCCTTTAAAGATGCTGTAATTTTGACTAAAAACTGAAACAAAATTATTTTTGTAAATCTAATATCTCCTTTCTGAAGCATTCTCTAATATAAAGCCTACTGTACCATGAAACAAGTCTGTTGTACATTTCCTTTCATTTATGATGACATGCCTAATAAACTTTCTAAGAATGAGCTTTATAGGAAAATAGGCACGGTACTGTTATTCTACCTGATAGACTATTAGAAAATCTGTCAATGTATAATTACCGAGGGTAGTCTTTGTATTAATTATTATTCCTGACCTGGAAATACGTGGTATATGCTAAAAATATAGTCAATCAGATAAGTTTGATTTCTGATGTTCATACAGCATACATATCTGAGGATTTCTCATCACTTCAAAGTTTTGAAGTCTTCAATTATAATAACATTTCCTCATTTTGGTAAGTGTTGCAAATTATAATTTTTCAAATTAAGAAAGGGAGGCATAAATTAGCTTATCAAAGCCTAATGACAGCCATGAGTAAAATTCAAGCTCCCTACCTCTAAGACTAAAGCCATGTGATCCTGCCTGTTCCCTTTTTACTCTTAGTATTAAATGATTTCATCTGTTGTAATGTGAGCTCCTTGAGAGCAGACAGTATTT
>JAQQSZ010013079.1:0-11847 GCA_028646595.1 Phalanger gymnotis | reverse complement strand
CCACGCCTTTGCACTGCCTACCACCTAGGACTGGAACATTCTCCCTCCTTGCGTTCCTTTCTTGGAAGCCCTAATTTCCTTCACCTGAAGTGCCCCCTCCTCTATCAAGTCCGTCCTGGTTTCCCATCCCCCAGCTGCTAGTGCCTTCCTCTCCAAATCACCCAATACCTATTCCACATACACCTCCATATTGTTTGTGTATTGTCTTCCATGGCTAAGCTTGCTGATGGATGGAATAAATACTTATCGAGTGCTTGCCATGTGCTAAAGCATTGTGATTGGAACTGAGGACACCAAGAGAGCTGTGAAGCAGTCTCTGCCCTTATGGAGCTTACCTTCTCCTGGGAGCCAGTCTGGATGCAGCATGGATTAGGAAGCAGGATGACACAAGGGAAACCCTGGGATGGGTGTGAGAGGCCCAGAGTTCAAAGGTCAGCCTTCCTACCTCCTTCCTGTGTGACCTTGGCCCAGTCACTTTATCTCAATGAGCCTTAGTTTCCTCCTCTGTAAAATGTGAGATTTGGACCAGGAGGTCTCTGCCAACTCCAATCTCATCTCTACCCAGAGCTAAGTCTGTATACAGTAAGTTGAGAAAGGAGAGAGAAGTAACAGTGGGGTGCTGGGGGGTCAGGAAGGGCCTCACCTAGTCAGTTCTGGGTGCTTTCTTTTCCTAGAGGCTTCTGGGCCCCTCAGAAGGAGGGTTCCTGGGTGCAAGCAGCTCCTATATCCTCAAGTATAACATGACCAACATGCTCATAAGCCCCCGTTAAAAGTTCATTTGGGGCCTTGCCTCAGCACCCCCTGCCCCTTTAGTATTTGCACAAGGAATTTCATGCATGCATTTTTGCTTTCTTTCTCCTTCTGAGCCCTCAGCACATCTGCCTGCAACCTTGGTACTTACTGCTGGGAGAAGCCAGTAAGTAGATCATTTGCCTTCCCCTGGGGCAGGAGAACCGCCTTCGGTATTAGCAGCAGCTATTTGCACCAGAGAGACTTCCTGCGGGCCAAGATCTACAAGATGTACCACGTGTCTGGGCCCGGAGAGCCAATGCATAGACAGCATGCCCAGGGTACCTTTGGCTTCTTGTATTTTCAATGTCTGTCTTTACTAAATTATGGGGGGAAGAGTCTGAATCAGGCTTCTCAATAATAGTGATACTATCTGGCTCACCTTTCCATAATGCTGACCCTAATCAGACAAGTCCAATAGGAATCCAAGGAAGGTCGAGCCTGGTTCAGAAGGGCAACTTCACAAGAGCATCTCACGGCAGGGTGGAGGAGGTGGGCCTTAGTGTGTGCGGCAGCAAAAACAGCTAATGTGATCTAGGCTAGCCTGAGAGGCAGAATAAGGCAAGGCATCCTAGTCCTTGTGCCTCAGCCAGGGTCAGACCATACCTAGAGCATTGTTTTCAAGCCTGGGCACCACTTTGAGGGAAAACATTGGCTGGCATCTAGAGGCAGATGGCCAGAGTGGAGAAAGAGCCACCCAAGACAGCTGAAGGAATTGAATATGTTTAGCTTGGAAGGAAAAAAAAGATTTGGAGACACCCTTAGAGTTGCCTTCAGTCCTCAAGAAGGTTGTCTTCTGGGGAGGAATTGGTCTGCTTGTCTCTTTTATTCTCAGAAGGAAATATCTCAAAGTAGAATGGGCTGTCTCCAAAGGTGGTGAGTTCCTCATTGGGGTTAGTTGGCCAGCAGAGGCTTATAGAATGTTGAAGCTGTTAGGAAGGGGCAGAGCGTTTCATGTCCACATACTAAGATGTTGTGTCCCAATGGAAAGAGATCTGGCCTTCAAGCCAAGAAGCCATGAGTTTAAGTTGGCCCTTTGACACATACAAGCTATTGTGACCCAGGCAGATCTCTAAGACTAGGAGGTACCAACCTCTGCTCCTTGGCATGGAATTTCCTCACCTAAGAACTCCCTAGAGCAGTGAGCTCACAAGAGCTGCTCCTTTCTTTCCTTTTCCAGGTTAGACTACCCTGGCCTACGGGGCTCCTTCCAATTGTTTCTAATGTAAAATTCTGTCTTCCTGGGTCTCCCCACTCCCAGTCCCCACTTCAGGCCACTGTGCCCCAGGTAGTTGTCAGTTTGGTTTAGTCCAGTAAATGAGCAAGGAAATAGAAGGTTCATGTCATAGTGGGTATGGTCAAGACCAGGCCATCACTGTCCTTTCTGCCTCTGTAGCTTGGTTTCCTCTCATTTCTTCTTTTCTAACTTTTGCTTTTCCTCTATCTCCCAGCCAATATGGTGGCCAGATTAGAGTCTGGAAGCATCTTCTGACCAAAGGCTGGAAGGCCAGGGACTTTCCAGGGGAGATCATGAGCCAATGGGAGCCATCAACCATATCAGATTAGACTCAAGAAAAAGATTACTGTGAGTCCTAGCAGCTATTTAATGGGGTCCACTAAAAACAGAAAAGGTTAGTGACCCAGGAAGTGGCATAGTATGATGGGTCAGGGTTAGTTGATCTGAAAGAAGAGAGATCTGGACCAGATGGTCTTTAAGGTCCCTCCTAGATCTCACATTTAGGAATTCTTGGGATGTTACCATGTCAAATCTGAATTAAACATCAGAATGTGACCTTCTTCAGGGCAAAGAGTATGTTTTGACTTGCTTTGTATTTCCAGGACTTAGCACAGTGCCTAGCACATAGTAAGCACTTAGTAAATGTTTACTGGGGCACTTAGGTGGTACAGTGAATAGAGTGCCAGGCCTGGAGTCAGGAAGACTCATCTCCCTGAGTTCAAATCTGGCCTCAGACATTTACTAACTGTACCACCCTGGGCAAGTCATTTAATCCTGTTTGCCTCAGCTTCCTCATCTGTAAAATGAACTGGAGAAGGAAATGGCAAAGCACTCCAGGACCTCTGCCAATAAAACCCCCAATGGGGTCATGAAGAGTCACACGACTGCCACTGATTGACCAACAACAAATGTTTATTGACTGGTCAGCTGGCTGTTATCTCCCAGGGCTGTCGTGAGGACAGAATGAGCTAGGCAGCATGCAAAGAAGATTATTGGGCATCTCTCAATATTGTTGGTAGCATCCTTATGTCCAGTCCTGGGATTTTATCAATGTATGGTACTCCCAGGGTAGAAGTTTCCTCTGCTGATGCAGACCAGCTGCTTCTCTGTAACTTCTGGTCTTAGAGAATTTGCCCGGGGTCAGACAGCTGGGGCTTGAAGTCTTTGGAGCTCTAAGACAGACCCTCCATCTTCTAGGCCATCATCTCTCTTGCTTATTATTATTTTTAGGAGTATGGCCGAGCTCTGGATGGACTTAAGCAGGCTTTCCCAAGAAATCTTTGGATCGTTGGTCTTTTACCATCTTCTCATCTTCCTTCCCTCATGATCCTATACAGAAGGCTGCTTAGAGCCACAGAAAGATGCTTCAGGGCTGCCAACTTGTGCACCTCCCACCAACTTCTAGAGCCATGGCCCTAGAAACACTTCCATGCCCCTTCTTCATTAGCCCTGGGCCATTGAAAGGGGAAAGGGCAAGAGGTACTTGACTTTCAGAGTCAGGGGAAGAGCTGACCCTTTGATAGGCCCCTTTGAGCCTTGTGCTCCTTCTTCCTGCTATGGAAAAAGCAACAAGAGTCTAGGAGAGTAGTTTCTACTAATGGGCCCCATTTCAACCTTTGCTGTTTTCTAGAATAGCTGTGGTCCAGAGGAATGATTATCCACTGAGCAGGAGACGCTTGGACCAGTGCCTAGGTCCAAGAGAGCTGCCCTGAGGGGAAGGGGTGACCCCAAAGGCCCTTCTTGCCTATGCACCAAAGATCTTCTTTTCTATAAATCCAAGAATAAGGGCCCTTATGTCATTGTTGAAGGAACCTCACGTTAGGTCTCAGGTTTTTTTTTTTAGATTGAAACGTCAAACCACAGAATCTTAAGGCTGAGAAACTCAAATTCTCACCTTTTTCCAGAGAAGGAAATTAATGTCCAGAAAGGGGAAAGACTTACAGCTGCCCTCTTTTTCCTCTCTACCCACCACTAGTGCCCTCCCGCTGAGATTACCTCCCATTTATACTATATAAGGGGCAGCTAGGTAGCACCACAGTGGGTAGAGTGCTAGACCTGGCGTCAGGAAGACTCGTTTTCCCGAGTTCAAATCTGGCTTCAGACACGTTCTAGCTGCGTGACCCTGGACGAGTCAATTAACCCCATTTGCCTCAGTTTCCTCATCTTTAAAATGAGCTGGAGAAGGCAATGCCAAATTACTCCAATGTCTGTGCCAATAAAACCCCAAATGGGGTCAAGAGGAATTGAATACAGCTGAAAACAACTGAATGACAAAATTCTATATGTTGTATATTTTGTATGTTGTCTCCCATTGGAATATAAGCTCCTTGAGGTCAGGGACTGTGGCTTTTGTTGTTGCTGCTGCTGTTTTCCTTTCTTTGTGTTAGCCACAGTAACTGGAAGATATGAATGTAATAAACTCTTTTTGATAGACCGGCTGACTGACTTGACCAGACCTGAGTGGCCATCTTGGACAGCCTGTATCCTAACTATCTCCTCTGGGATATCCCTATGTCCCTGAGAGGTGATAGCTAAGTCTTTGGATGAAGGCCTCCTGTAGGGGAAGCTCACTCCCCCTAAGGCTGCCATCTCACTTTGAGACAGCCAAGTCTCCTCATCCTCATATCAGAGTACTTGCCCACTGCATCACACCACCTCCTAGCCCACTCCTGGCACCTACCCCCCAAGACACACACACACACATGCACACACATGCACATGCTCGTGCACATACAAGTAAATGGGAACACGTACTAGGGCTTTCCTAGGGGGTCAGATTACCTTTGATTACCCAGGTCTTTTTTAAATTAGGAAATGCTGTCCCTATAATTTTTCACAACCTTGGGAGACTCCTGGTGTTCCAACAGTGACTCACTGGTGGGTTAGAAATAGAATACAAAGAGTCTGACCCCTAGATCACAAACTGCCAGACTAGTGTTTCTCAGAATGCCTGGGTCTCAGCATGGAACGAATTTTGTCTGGCCCATCTGGAACCACTTGAATGCATCTGAAAGGGCCAATCAGTTTACTCTTTAACTAATTAGAAGAGGAAACTTGTTTAACAAAAAAAAGAAATCTTAAAGGAAAATAAATAGCTGTTACTTCAGGGAAATGGTACAAATAGGAAACAAAAGAGTAATGAGCTCAGATGTTGTCACTGAAGGCCTTTAAATCTCACTCCTGTAAGTGACCACCTCATAGAATCAGGAAGGAGGCTCAGAAGGAATCAAGTCCAGCCTACATGACATCAAAAATCCTTTCTGCAACATCCCAGCCAAGTGGTCATTAAGCATCTGCCCAAACTCCTCCAAGAACAGGGAGCTCACCACCTATCCCCATAGTCCATTTTAATCTGAGAAAGTTCTAATTGTCATCAAAGTTGCCTTTCAGCCACTTGAAAATCCTAGCTCCTACCTAGGAGTGTTGAAAGCTTTACAGATCACCTTCCTCCTGGCAGCCCTGTGAGGCGGAGCATAGAAGTCTTGTTAACCTCTTTGTGCCAATAGGGGAGCTAAGGCTTGGCGGGTTGGCATAATCTGCCTGGGGTCCCACAGTTTGGACTCGAATGCATCTCTCTGGACTCTAACTCCTGTCCCTTTTCCATGATACCACAATGCCTCCCAAACTTCTCCCTGGTCAGCCTCCAGAACCAGAAAGAATAAATCTAATCCTGCTTCCTGGATTTTGTTTCTTAAGTAAAGTAGTTCCAGTGGCATGAGCCAGCCCCCTGGGAGCCTTTCTAATGCAGCATGTCTACAGCAGCCCATAGTTGGCGAGCCTGATACTAGGACTGTGCCATGGGTGAAGCACAGTGCACAGTGCCTTTGTGCTCCCTTCCTCCTCCCCTCCCTCTGCTCTTAGGGAAGAAAGAAATTCTTGGACCATGAGTCATCAGTGATGATGGAGACTAAATGGGATCCATTTCCTAGAAATCATTACATGGAGGCTAAACAAAGGCCAGATGTGGCTCTCTGGTTTGGGAATTTCAGGGATTAGGAAGTAGGCGGCAGAGGTATTGAATGTGAGGGTGATGGTACTTCTCAGCCTTCCTGAAGTCATGCCACACAGACAACCACTTTCTCTGTCTCGCTGACTTTGAGGCTGACCCTGGACAGTGAAATGAGGCCAAGAGATTAGAAGAAAGTCAGAGATGGCTGGGTTGGCACCATGGCCTTGGCACATGAGGAGGATATGCATCTGGTGACACAGGTTTAGATTTCTAGCCTGAAATGTATGGCTGCAGAAGAAGTGTTGATGCCAGCATCTAGATCTGAGAGAGACCTTAAAAACCAGCTAGTCTACCTTCCTCATTTCACTGAGGAAGCTGAGACCCAGAGAGACTAAGGAACTTGCCAAGATCACATCGGCAGTAAGGGGAATTGAACCCAGTTTATCTAGCTCTGAATGCCAGGTTCTTTTTACTCTGTAATTCTGCCTCCTGGCTTTTTTCATGCCCTTTAGCTCAAATAGAACAGTCAAAGACCCTGGGAACTTGGCAGGGGACAGAAACCCAGTAAGGCAATGAAGACAGGGAGGGAGCTAAGAGGGCACTGTCCATGGTGGCATTATCGGCGCCATTGTCTTGGAGAAGATGACCTCTTGAGTGCTGCAGTCCCCCAGGCTATCTTGACTCAAAATGCTAAAAGCTCCCCAGCACTTAATCAGGCAGGCACTTTATCACATATACCCAGTTAATGCGATCATTAAAATAGGCTTCATAAACTGCAGGCATTGTAGAAATTGTGTGAAGATAATAGTCATCTGAGTTCAACAAATGTTTCCTTAACCTCTGCCATGTATCAGGCTCTAGGCTCTGGGCTCTGAACAAGAGGAATTTGGGGAAAAGGCTCTAGGCTCTGGGAGCTGACAATCAAATGGGAGGAGGACCCAGTGCAAATAATGAAATGAGGATGTGTGAGTCCAGGGCTACAGAGGAAACCATCTTTAGTGCAAAGGGGGATGTGTGGAAGGAGAAGGAGAATAAGGAAAATAAAATATTGTTGACTTGAGTTTT
The DNA here is from genome assembly GCA_028646595.1 of Phalanger gymnotis. Classification (NCBI taxonomy): domain Eukaryota; kingdom Metazoa; phylum Chordata; class Mammalia; order Diprotodontia; family Phalangeridae; genus Phalanger; species Phalanger gymnotis. Next base: position 4,807 of record JAQQSZ010013079.1, on the reverse strand, counting down.
TAAATCAGAATGGGCTCATCATTGTGGGACGTGAACTTCATTTGTGTCTGTCACTTTCCTGCTATATATATGCACGCACATGCACATCATTGATAAGATAGGGACCATTAAGGAAGGCCATGTGGGTGGCAAAAGGCATCAAGTTCATGGATTTCATGCTCTGTATGAATTAACTGAAGGAACTGGAAAATGCTTAACCTGAAGAAGAGAAGACTGGAGTAGGGGTGGAGGTGGAGAGATGGGATAACTATCCTAAATTTGAAGGACTGTCATAGGGAATGGAAACTGGCCTTATTCTACTTAGCCCCAAAGGGCAGAATCAGGAGAGTGGGGGAAGGTTCAGAGAGATAGCTTTGTGTTGGCTGTAAGGTAAAACTTCGTAACTAACAAAACTGTTCCCAAAGTGGCCTGGGCTGCCTTGTGAGGGAGCTAATGGCTTCCCTCTCCCCAGAAGTCTTAGGCAAAGGCAGGATAACAATTTGCTGGGGATATTGTAAGGGAGATTTCTCTTTGGATGTGGGTCAGACTGGGTGGCCTATGAGGCCCCTTCCCGCTGTAAGATTCAGTGATGCTGTGACCATTCCCCATGTCTTCCAGTGGTTGCTTGGGTGTGGAGTCACATCTGCCTTAGCAAAGAGAGGCATCTACAGAAGCACCGTTCTCATACAGCAGAGACCACAGAGACAGGAGTTTGCTGGTGATGCCTTCATGTCTCCCCTGCCACCAGGCCTCCAGGCCAAGCAGCACACACCCAGGGTATCATCCTTAGGCTACTCCTCCATTCCAGGACTTTTTCCCCTGTTACCCATGAGATCTAGTACCGCCCCAACCCACCCCCTCCTGGCTTTCAGCACCCTGATACCTGAAGGACTTTTTCCCTACTGCTTTCTCAATGCAAATATTCCATTACTGCCCCACCCATCATACTCAGCCCTTCCTGCCTACGCTTATGCTGTGTTCTTCTGCTTCTCCCTCCCTTTTCCACTCTCCTATTCAAACCCTCTCCATCATTCCAGGCCCACTGAAATATCTCTTCCCTCCCAAAGCATTCAGAAGCTCAGCATGTCCAAAATGAAACTCATTGCCTTATATGGCATGAAATCCATAAACCTGAGGCCCTTCACCATCCTGCTCACTCTCCCTTGGATGTCCTACAGCTTATCAATAATGTATGTACATAGTCAAGCTCCGTTTGCCCATGTATTACACCGAAGTACATTTTCTGGTTGAAAAACAAATGGACATTACTATTATATGTAACCTCTGGTCCTCTGGACTTCTGTTAGTCAAGAGCACTGGCTCAGCCTTCTAGCCTCCCAGGCTCCCATCCCCCTCCTTCCTCTCTCTGATCCTTCAACAAGTCCTCTCAATGTCTCCCTGTCTCTTCACTTGGATGACCGTCACCCTAGCTCAGGTCCCATCACTTCTATGCTGAGCTATGACCTCCTTATGGGGCTCCCTGCCTCCACTTGCCTCCCTCCCCATATGGCTGCCAACGTGATTTTCCTAAAGCACAGGTGTTTACTTTCCTACAGAATGCCCCCACATTGTCAGTGACTCCCTATTACCAATAGCCAGCATTTATGTAGCACTTTCAGGTTTACAGAGAATTTTACAAAGATGATCTCATTCAATCCTCATAATGACCCTTGGAGACTGGCACTGTTATTATCCTCATTTTACAGTTAAGGAAACTGAGGCTGAGAGGGCTCAAGTGACTTGCCCAGGGTCACACAGTCTGAGGCAGGATTTGATCTTGGGTCTTTCTGATTCCAGACAGGGCCCTATCCACTGCACTACCCACCTGTTTTGGGAATAAAATACAATCTCTTTAGTTTGGTTTTCCAGCCCTTTTTCATTCTGCCTGCGGCCTACTTTTCTAGCCTTATTTTGCTGTGTTCCAGCCAAATGGGATTGTTCTTGCTCTCCCCTCAACTCAGTATTCCATCTCCTCCCTCCATGTCTTTGCCCAAGTTATTCTCCATGCCTGGAATGCCCTCACTCCTCCCCTTTGCCAGTTCAAACCCACATGTCACATCTTACTTCAGCTGAAGTGCTTCCTCCTTGAGAAAGCCTGCCCTGATTCCAGCCTGGCTCTCAACGTGCACATGCTCTCACTTCTCCATTGACCATGTATTTGCTTCCCTATGCAGGGGTCACCTCCTGCCTGTAGAGTGGCAGTTCCCAGGGACCAGGACTCTGGGGCTTCTGTCTCTGCATCCCCAGGCCCTAGCACTTAACTGAGCTCCAAAATAGCCTGACTGCATCATTCTCTTCTTGAGGCTTCTTCAGTGCCAGTGTTAAAACCATTTGGAACTCGATTGTTTATGGTCTTACACTCTTCTCTCCAGATGCATGGTGCACGAATAGAGCGCTGGTCTTTGAGTCAGAAGACCCAGGTTCAAGCCTGCTCTGCACCTTTGGATAACTAGAGCTGTGTAACCCTAGGCAAGTTGCTTAACCTCTCTGAGCCTCAAGCAACTCTCTAAGACTAGAATTCCCCCACAGGAGCTCCGCGTTCCTCTGAGCATTCAAGTATTCACAAATTCTTTCCCTCCTCATTTTATGTGTGTTGCTTTTGTCCTCTCCTGGAGGTTTCTCAAGGGCGAGCCATCCTCCTTCTCTCTAGCACCCCTACATCACTGAGCATGGAGCTGGGTAGGCATTAGACATAGAGCAACATTTTTAACTTTGCATTTCAGTAGTCCTCGCAGGATCTTAGCTGTTGGGTTAGGGTTAGAGTTAGGAACATCGAAGGGACATTAGATGGCATTAAGTCCAACAGCTTCATTTACAGATGATGAAACTGAGTCACAAAGAAGTAAAGCAACTTACCCAGAGCCACCCTGCTAGTAAATGTCGAAGGCAGAGTTTGAGCTCAGGACTTTCTGACTTGACCCCAGGTCCCATGCTCTCTCTCTCATGATGAACTGTGTATCAATACAGATATGTCGATTGCTATCTCTCCTCCCGCAAAGGCTTCCCCTGAGATGAAGGCCCTGGAGGGTAGCCTTCATTGGCCAAGAACAGGAGTCCTTCCACTGCAATGCATCAGCCAATGGTGAGTGAATCGGAAGCCAACATTCAGGTGGTCAGAGTCTTCCAGGGAGTAGGCACACTGCTTCATAGAGAAAAGTCTGCTGCAGAACAGAAGTCCCAAACTTCCTCATTTACCAAAACAGTAAATGGACAAAAAGCTGGTTTCAAAACCTCATCTGAAGTCAGCCATGATGCCTTTTGTCCATCTTAGTCACTTAAGTCTCATAGATCATGAAGCTAGCAGGCTAGTCTCAACAATAGCCACTTTGAGTTATCATGTTCATGCTTCCTCATACACAGACTGGGAGCTAGAGGAGACTGAGAGATGGTCTAGTCTTGATCCCTCCTCTCACAAGTAAGCAAACTAGAGACTGACAGAGGTTAGGTGACTCAGCCAAGGTCCCACAGGTAGAAACTGGCAAGGCCAGAATTCCAAGCTGGTTTTCCTGATTCCAAACCTAACATTGTCTCCACTGCCTTCTTAACTTTTTCTGAGCACTCTTGCTGAGGATGGGTTTCTGTCTATATTCCCTATAAGCATATAAGGAATATGCTTAATTAAATGACAGTAGGTAGAACTTATGGAAGGTCTAGGGGCTATTCTGACAGAGTGAGGTTTAAGTAACAGGAACAGGTCACGAAACCACCTGCTTCCAGAGACATTTAAAATAGTCTGCAGACCTAGCAAGCCTAGAAGGCATCAGTCACTACTAGACCAGAAAACAAAATCAAACCTGTCGGTCTCCTTGGCTGCAAGTAAGAGAGGGATCAGAAAGGGTTGAGACCCCAAAGCGGAGTGTATGAGTGACCATCTCCTCTGTCTGTGCTATGGGAGGGCAGGTCTGGGAACAGAAGCCTGGGCTAGTGATGAGAACAGGGACAGTTCTGGACCAACAAGGATGAGACAGAAGTATCCGTGCTGCATGGGCATGAGGTGTCTGGGCCATTAATGCTGCTTTCAATCCAGAAAAGGACATGTATGTCTTTGCATTCCTGTTCCAATGGGTCATGTGGTACTTGGAGTTCTAATCCCTCTCATCTAATGTGATCGTAGAAATTCCCTAGGAGGGATCTTTGTGGTTCAAGCCTCTCATTTCATAGAAGACAGAATTGAGGTTCCCAGAAGCTAAATGACATATCCAAGGTCACACAGGTAAGGCGTTGTAGTTCTGGATTGCATGCAGTCACTTCTTAATGAGAGGATTTGAATGAGGAATGGGCCGAGGCTAGGAGCCTGCCTGGCTGATGGCTCCCTGCAGCCCCAGAATCCTAGAAAGGGGCTCTGTGGCCCTCTCGAATCCAGGAAGAGAGATCAGTGACCTTGGCAGAGCTCCTCACTCCCACTTCCCCATACTAGGCTGTATATTCAGAAAGGTTTAACATAAGTAGAGTCTGTGAAGATTTCATTAAAATATATACACACTCATAACTTTAAAATAAAGGCATAATGTGCAAAGTAAAGCAATGAATTTGCAAGTTTATTTTAAAACTCACTGCAAATACTTTAGTGCTGGAAGAGAAGGTTTCGGCAGGTGGGAGGTGGGAGGGGCACAGCAGCAAAGCAAGCCCCAGAATAATAATAACTGACCTTTCTATATAGCATTAGGATTTGCAAAGCAGCTAACCTACAGTATCTCATCTTACTTGCCCAACAGCTCCATCGTCAATATTGTCTCCATTTTACAGATGAATAAACCAAGGCACAGGTGAAGTGACTTGACCAAAGTCATGCACTGATGATTTCCCTAGAAGTAGATTCTTTTTTTTT
>JAQQSZ010013078.1:0-11848 GCA_028646595.1 Phalanger gymnotis | reverse complement strand
ATGATTTGGCTAAATACTCTCTTGCTTTTCTTTGGCCTCCTAGTTGCCCTTGTGAAATGGGCTTTCTGGGCCTAGAGTCTTTTTGTCAAGATGTTGGAATGGGGAGGCTGGTTCAAGTTTTTGCTGCGGTGGGGCCTAAATAAATTTCTTGTTGTTTTCTCCTTAGAGAATCTCTCATACCTTGCGATTTCGGACCATTCAAACATATACATGATTATATTTGAGATCATAAACTTGGCCTTCCTACTACACCAGCCACCTTCGTTTTGAAGGCAAGCAATCTGATATAGGTGTATATATGTGTGGTCATGCAAAATACTTCCGTAACAGTCATGTTGTGAAAGACTAACATATTTCCCTGCACACTATACTGCCCCCTCCATTTATTCTATTTTCTCCTTTGAGCCTGCCCCTCCTCAAAAGAGTTTGCTTCTGATTACCCCTCCTCCTATTTGCCCTCCTTTCTATCACCCCTCCTCTCTTGTCCCATTCCCCCCCCCCCCACTTTACTGTAGGGTAAGATGGATTTTCATACCCAATTATGTATGTATGTCATTCCCTGCTTAAGCCAAATATAAAGAAGGTAAGGTTTACTCATTCCCTCTCACTCCCTTCTCTTCCCCTCCATTGTAAAAGTTTTTCTTGCCTCTTTTATGTGAGATAAATTATCCCATTATACTTCTCTCTTTCTCCTTCTCCCAGTATATTCCTCTCTCACACCTTAATTTCCTTTTTCAGATATTAACCCTTCATATTCAATTCACCCTGTGCCCTCTGTGTATGTATATTTATATGTATGTATATTTAAATGATGTATATATGTACGTATATTTCCTCCACCAACCCTAATACTGAGAAAAGTCTTATGAGTTGCAAATATCATCTTTCCATTTAAATAAGTCCCTTATAGATTCTCTTTCCTGTTTACCTTTTCATGCTTCTCTTGATTGTTGTATTTGAAAGTCAAATTTTCTGTTCATTTCTGCTCTTTTCTTCAAGAATGTTTTAAAGTCCTCTGTTTCATTGAAGGCACATTTTTTTTTTGTCTGAAGTATTATATTCAGTTTTCCTGGTTAGGTCATTCTTGGTTTTAATCCTAGCTCTTTGAGAGCTGGAATATCATATTCCAAGCCCTCCAATTCCTTGATGTAGAAGCTGCTAAGTTTTGTGTTATCCTGATTGTGTTTCCACTATGCTTGAATTATTTCTTCCTGGCTGCTTGCAACATTTTCTTCTTGACCTGGGTACTCTGGAATTTGGGTACAATATTCCTAGGAGCTTTCGTTTTGGGATCTCTCTCAGGAGGTGATGGGTGGGTGCTTTCAATTTTTTTTTTTTTTTGGTTCTAGAATATCAAGGCAGTTTCCTAGGAATTTTCTTTAAAGATGATATTTAGCCTCTGTTTTTGTATCATGGCTTTCAGTTAGTCCAATAATATTTAAATTCTCTCTGCTGGATTTATTTTCCAGGTCAGTTGTTTTTCCAATGAGATAGTTCACATTGTCTCATATTTTTAAATTCTTTTGGTTTTGTTTTATAATTTCTTGATTTCTCATAAAGTTGTTAGCTTCTATTTGCTCCATTCTGATTTTTAAAGAATCATTTTCTTCAGTGACCTTTTAGACCTCTTTTTCCACTTGAAAAATTCTATGTTTTAAGGCATTCTTCTCCTTATTGGGTTTTTGGACATCTTTTGCTGTTTGGATTAGTCTATTTTTGAAGGTATTGATTTCTTCAGTATTTTGGGGGGTCTCCTTTAGCAAGCTGTTGACTCATTTTTCGTGATTTTCTTGCATCACTTTCATTTCTCTTCCCAATTTTTCTTCTACTTCTGTTACTTAATTTTCAAAATCCTTTTTGAGGTCATCCATGACCTGCAACCAATGCATATTTTTTCTTAGAGAATTTGAATGTAGGAGCTTTCACTTTACTTTCTTCTGGTTGCATGTTTTGATCTTCCTTGTCACCAAAGTAAGATTCTATGGTCTGATGTTTTTTTTACTCTGCTAATTTCCTCAGATATTACTTGGCTTTCAGTTCTTTGGTAAGGTAGGACTCAGCTTGCAGTGTGGAAGGTGTACTGTTCGAAGGTTTATGGATTTTGTGCAGCCATTTTTAGAGATATTTCTAGGGATTTGTAAATTTTAGTTCTTCCAAACCTGTTTGATCAAAGCGGAGGTGTTTACTCCCTTCTTGGTCTGCACTGTGGTCTGTTTGTGACCCTCTGGCTCTAGAATATCAGGGCAGTTCTCCTTGATAATTTCTTGAGAGATGATATCTAGGCTCTTTTTTTGATCGTGGCTTTCGGGTAGTGCAACAATTTTTAAATTATCTCTAATGGATCTATTTTCCAGGTCAGTGATTTTTCCAATGAGATATTTGGCATTGTCTTCCACTTTTTAATTCCTTTGGTTCTGTTTTATAATATCTTGATTTCTAATAAAGTCACTAGCTTCCTCTTGCTCCAATCTAATTTTTAAGGTAGTATTTTCTTCAGTAGTCTTCTGGACCTCCTTTTCCATTTGGGTAATTCTGCCTTTCAAGGCATTTTTCTCCTCATTGGCTTTTTGGAGCCCTTTTGAGGCTTGAGTTAGTCTATTTTTAAGGTGTCATTTTCTTCAGTGTTTTTTGGGTCTCCTTTAGCAAGTCATTGACTTGTTTTTCATGATTTTCTTGCATCTCTCTCATTTCTCTTCCCAATTTTTCCCCTACTTCTCTAACTTGCTTTTCCAAATCCTTTTTGAGCTCTTCCATGGCCTGAGACCAGTTCTTGTTTTTCTTGGAGGCTTTTGATGTAGGCTCTTTGACTTTGTTGACTTCTTCTGTCTGTATGTTTTGGTCTTCTTTGTCACTGAAAAAAAGATTCCAAAGTCTGATTCTGATTCTGAATCTGGGTATGTTTTCGCTGCCTGGCCATGTTCCCAGCCAACTTACTTCACCCTTGAGCTTTTCATAAAGGAATGACTGCTTGTAGACTAGAGAATACTTTGTCCCAAGCTGCAGGGGCCTTGTTCTGCTGTTTTCAGAACTACTTCTACAAAGCAAGCTCTGCCACACCAGTGCTCCTCCTCCCCCACGAATCTCCAACCCTGGACCATGACTCAGATCCAAGCAGGTTCTGCACTCCCACTCTAATCCACCACTTAATTCCTCCCACCTAGTGGGCCTGAAGCTGGAAGCAACTGCAGCTGCAGGCAGCCCCAGAGCTGAACCACTTCTGTGCCCCCAGGGCTGGGGCCAACTGGGTACTCCTTTCACTCTGTTCTAGCAGTTCTACCCACTAACCTTCTCTGTTGTCTTTGCCCTTTGTGGGTTGAGAATTCTGCTAACTGCCACAGCTCAATGATTCAGAGCCCTACCACCTGTTCTGCCTGTCTCTTGGTCTGGTAGGTTCTGGCACAGCCCACACTGGGCTCTGCTCAGCTCTGCTCCCAACTCCGTGTGATAGACCCTTCCCCACAACCATCCAGGCTTTCCTGGGCTGGAGTCCTGATTCTCTCTCTTATTTAGTGGGTTCTGCAGCTCTAGAATTTGTTCAGAGCCATTTTTACAGGTGTTTGGAGGGACCTGGGGGAGAGCTCATGCAAGTCCCTGCTTTCCAGCTGCCATCTTGGCTCCCTCCACTACCTCTTCTAAAACCAGCCTGCTCTTCTGCTAATTTTTGGTTCAGATATGGTTAAAGCTTAGGTTGCAGAATCTTAAGCATAAACTTGTTCCTGTGTAAAATGCAAATATTTGCAAATAGATAAGTGGAAGACTAAAACCCAAAGAAATGGGGAATAAAATTAAAAGTTGGTTATTTGAAAAAATGGTAAACTATTAGTTAATTTGAATAAAAAGGGAAGAGAAGAAAATCAAGTAAGGAAATAAACAAGTGAATAAAGTAAAATCATAGAAATTCTCAAAAAAATAATTATCAGAATACATTATGAAAGTTATATGCTAACAAAACTTAACTTCAAACTTTAAAACATCCAAATGATCAGGAAACTAGGGAGATATTTTTAATAATTCAGTGTCAACAAAGGAAACAAGTCTTTACGTAAAGAAAATAACATAGGTACAAGAATAAAAATTCATAGTTCTTATGAATTCAAGGAAAATACTATCAAAATTTTAAATAATTTTTGGTGGCTGATCTTCAGAAAGTATTTTAAAAATTCATAAATAAATAACTTTCTGGAAAAAAATGTAGATATAGTCCTTATATCTAAACCAGAGAAAGATAAAATACTGAAAGTAAATTATAGTCCAATATCATTCATGAACAAAATCCTATCAAGGAGACTACAGCAATTTATCAAAATCATTATTTATGTTAAAGAGCATACTAAGTATATAACATACTAGAGGTAAAAGTATGGTTCAACATTGGGAATTCAAACAACATAAGATTAGTAAAATAAATTATGGCATTCAAAGGTTAATCATCCCAATAGATAAAGAAATATCCTTTGACAAAGTATAACATTTTTATGCTAACAACCCTAAGAAGTATGGATGTAGAGGTACCTTATCAATATCATGAAAACCTTCATCAAAATTTAAAAAAAATGTTATACAAGAATTATATATGAGGATCATTTCCAATAAATACAAGAGTGAAACAAGCATGTACACTCTCCTCGTTATTATTGGACATAATTCTGGAAATGCTAGCAATGGTAATTAGATGAGAGAAATGAATTAAAGGAATAAAATTTGGTAAATAGAAGATAATACTATCCTTGTTTGCTCATGTTAAAATGGCAAAAGTGGTTTACTTGGAAAACTTCAAGGAATCAGTAAGGACATTACCTGTCCTGCTACTTGACAGGGACTGGAAATTAGGACAAAAACATTAGAGGCTTAGGGGACAAGGAGAAAAAAATGCAGGAAACCAAGATATGGAGTGTCATCTTCATGGAATAGCAATGAGTCTGACATCACAGAATGAAAGAGTATGTGGTAAGGAGTAAAGTGTAAGAGGTCTGGAAAAATAGGAAGGGCTTATTTATAAAGTCCTTTGAACTTCAAACAGAAGATTTTGTATTCAATTGTAGAGGTGACAGGAAGCCAGTGGAATTTACTGAGTGTGTGTGGAGATGGTGGTGACATGGTCAGTCCTATGCTGTAAAAAAAAACAACACTTTTTTGTTGAAAAGATTATACTTGAGCCAGGTAGATATATAATCAATCTATTACAACATTCCAAGCATGAGGTGATGAAGAATGCACCATAGCAGTTGTGAGAGGAGAATAGGGGATGTATTCATCAGATGCTAAAAAAGTGAAATTAGCAAGCCTTGGTACAGATTAGATATTGTAGGTGGGAGGGAGTAATAATTGAATATGATTCCTAGATTGTGTATCTGAAAGGCAGAGAAGGATGTTTCTTCAACAATATTAGGGAAATTAGAATTGGGAAGAATGTAGGAGAAAAGACATTTAGTTCAATCATGGATATATTAGATTTAAGATTTCTAAGTGACATTCAGCTCAAGGTGCCTTAAAGGTAGTTAGCAATATAAAATCAGAGGTCAGTGGAAGATAAAGCAAAAAAATGTAAATTTGAGAATAATCAGCATATATATGTCAATTAAATTCATAGGATTTGATGAGATCTCCAAACAAAGCATTATGGAGTGAGAAGAGGAGAGACCCAAGACATCATTCTTTTTTTATTACATATTTATTTTTATTTATTTTTAGTTTTCAACATCCATTTCCACAAGATTTTGAGTTACAAATTTTCTCCCCATCTCTAATCTACCCCCCCCAAGATGTCATTCATTCTGATTACCCTTTCCCCCAGGCTGCCCTCCATTCTATCTCCCACTCATCCCCCTTCCCCTTACTTTCTTGTAGGGCAAGAGATATTTTGTACCTCATTGTCTCTATATCTTATTTCTCAGTTGCATGTAAAAATAATTTTTAACATTTGTTTTTAAAACTTTGAATTCCAATACTAGTCCTTTTGTCCTTTCCAACCACAATGATCAAGAAGGCAAGCAATTGATTATAGGTTATACATGTATCTTTATGCAAAACACTTTCATAATATTTATGTCGTGAAAGACTAACTATATTTCCCTCTATCCTATCCTGCCATCCCATTTATTCTATTTTTTTCCCTTTGACCTTGTCCCTTTACAAAAGTGCTTCTTACTACCCCTACCCCAATCTGCCTTCCCTTCTATCATCCTCCTTTCTCCTCTATTCCCCTACTTCCCTGTAGGGTAAGAAAGGCCTTTAGTTACAAATATAATCTTTCCATGTAAGAATGTAAACAGCTTAAGTTCATTAAGTCCCTTATGATTTCTCTTTCTTGTTTACCTTTTAATCCTTCTCATGATTCTTGTATATGAAAGTGAAATTTTCTATTAAGCTCTGGTCTTTTCTTTAAGAATATTTGCTTGAGGGAGGTGGAGCCAAGATGGCAGCTGCAAAGCAGGGACTAGCTTAAGCTTACCCCCAGGACCCTCCAAACACCTGTAAAAATGGCTCTGAACAAATTCTAGAGCTTCAGAAATGATGAATTATCAGAGAGAAGCAGGTCTCCAGACAAGGACACCTGGATAGTCCTTGGGAAGTGTCTATCATGCATGCTAGGAGCAGAGTGCAGCCCAGCATGGACTACATAAGGACCAAACAGACTGGGAGTGGGGCAGATCAGGCTGTAGGGCCAAGAATCACTGAGCTGTGGCAGTTGCCAGACTTCTCAATCCACAAATGCCAAAGAAAAGAGAGCAGTTAGTGGGAAAACTGCTCGATCAGGGAGATACAGGTGTGGATTGGCCCCTGCCCCAGGGTGGTGTAGATGGTGGCACAATAGCAGCAGAGGCAGCAGCAGGAAGCTCCTATGCCTGCTTCCAGAGCTCCAGCATCAGCTGCTTCCAGAGTTCCTGACCCACACAGGAACCAAGTGGCAAATAAGAGCTGGAGTGCAAGGAGCTCTTTGCTGGCTCAGAGGCAGTCTTCTCTTGCTTTGCCCTTCTTGGATTTGGATGATAGTTCTGGTTGGCAATTCATGGTGGAGGAGGAGCACTGCTGTGGCAGACCTTGCTGTGAAGGTGGAGTAGAAGTAGTTCTGAAAACAGCAGCACAGCCCTTAAAGCTTGGGACAAATTCCTCTCTACTCTACAAGCAGTCATACCCTGACAAAAAGCTCAAAGGTCAAGTAGTTGGCTGGGAACATGACCAGGCAGTGAAAAAGGACTCAGACTCAGACACAGACTATAGAATCTTTTTTTTTGGTGACAAAGAAGATCTTCAAAAGAAGTCAACAAAGTATTAAAGAGCCAACCTGACAAGCCTCCAAGAAAAATATGAATTGGTCTGAGGCCATGGAAGACCTCAAAGAGGATTTGGAAAAGGAAGTAAGAGAAGGAGAAGAAAAATTGGGAAGAGAAATGAGAGTTATGCAAGAAAATCATAAAAAAAAAACAAGTCAACACTTTGCTAAAGGAGACCCCAAGAAACACTGAAGAAAATAACACCTTAAAAATAGACTAACCCAAATGGCAAAAAAGCTTCAAAAAAGGAATGAGGAGAAGAGCACCTTCAAAGGCAGAATTACCAAAATGGAAAAGGAAGTCCAAAAGACCACTGAAGAAAATACCACCTTAAAAATTAGATTGGAGCAAGTGGAAGCTAGTGACTTTATTAAAAAACAAGATATTATATAGCAGAACCTAAGGAATGAAAAAAAAAGGAAGACAATGGGAAATATCTCATTGGAAAAACCACTGACCTGGAAAATAGATCCAGGAGAGATAATTTAAAAATTATTGTGCTACCTGAAAGCCATGATCAAAACAAGAGCCCAGACATCATCTTTCAAAAATTTGTCAAGTAAAACTGCCCCGATATTCTAGATCCAGAGGGTAAAATAGAAATTGAAAGAATCCACTGATTGCCTCTTGAAAAAGATCCCAAAAAGAAAACTCCTAGGCATATTGCTACCAAATTCCAGGTTAAGAAGAAAATGCTGAAAGCAACCAGAAAGAAACAATTTGAGTATTGTGGAAATACAATCACAAGATCTAGCAGCTTCTACCTTAAGGAATCAAGGGCTTGGCATATGATATTCTGAAAGTCAAAGGAGCTAGGATTAAAACGAAGAAGCACCTACACAGCAAAACTGAATATAATGCTCCAAGGCAAAGCATATATTTTCAATAAAATAGAGGACTTTCAAGCGTTCTCAATAAAAAGAACAGAGCTGAATAGAAAGTTTTACTTTCAAATACAAGAATCAAGAGAAGGATGAAAAGGTAAACAAGAAGGGAATTTGCAAGGGACTTAGTAAAGTTGAACTATTTTGTTTACATTCCTACATGGAAAGATGATGTGTGTAATTCATGAGACCTTTCTCCTTACTAGGATAGTTGAAGAGAATATACTTATACATAGAGGGCACAGAGTGAGTTGAATATGAAGGAATCATATCTAAAAAATAAAATAAATTTAAGGGGTGAGAGAGTAATATGCTGACAGAGGGAGAAAGGGAAAGATAAAATGGGGTAAATTATCTCACATAAAAGTGGCAAGAAAAAGCAGTTTATTTGGAAGGGAAGAGGGGGCAGGTAGAGGAAATGAATGAATCTTGCTCTCATCAGATTCAACTTGAGGAGGGAATAACATACACATTTAATTGAGTATCTTACTCCACAGGAAAGTAAGGGGAAGAGGATAAAAAGGGGGGGATGGTGATAGAAGGGAGGGCAGATAAGGGGAGGAGGTAATCAAAAGCAAAAACTTTTGAAAAGGGACAGGATCAAGGAAGAAAATTGAGTAAAGGGGGACAGGATAGAATGGAAGCAGGTATAATTAGCCTTTCACAACAGGAATATTGTGTAGTGTTTTACATAATGTTGTATGTGTGACCTATGTTGAATTGCTTGCCTTCCTAGGGAGGGTGGGTGAGAAGGGAAGGTGGGTGAGAATTTGGAACTCAAAGTTCTAAAAGTTGTTTTTGCATGTAGCTGAGAAATAAGATATACAGGCAATGGGTTATAGAAATCTACCATGCGCTACAAGAAAGTAAGGGGAAAGGGAATGGAAGGGGAGTGGGGTGACAGAAGGGAGGGCTAACTGGGGAATAAGTCAATCAGAATATATGACATCTTGGAATGAGGAGGAGGGTAGAAATGGGGAGAAAATTTGTAACTCAAAATTTTGTGGAAATCAATGTTGAAAACTAAAATATTAAATAAAAATGATAAAAAAATTTAAAAAAGAATATTTAAAAAAGAAATTATCAAGGGAAACTGCCCTGATATTCTAGATCCACAGGGTAAAATAGAAATTGAAAGAATCCACCAGTTTGTGCCTTGAAAAATATCCCAAACAGTGCCCAGGAATATTGTCACCAAATTCCAGATTTCCCAGGTGAAGGAGAAAATATGGCAAGCAGCCAGAAAGAAGTAATTTGAGTATTGTAAAAACACAATTAGGATAACACAAGATCTAGCAGCTTTGACTTAATGAATTGAAGGGCTTGGAATATGATATTCCAGAGGTCAAAGCAGCTATAATTAAAACCCAGAATCACCTACCCAGCAAAACTGTGTATAATGCTCCAAGGCAAAATATGGATTTACAATAAAATAGAAGACTTTCAAGCTTTCTCAATGAGAAGACCAGAGCTGAATAGAAAATTTGACTTTTAAATACAAGAATCAAGAGAAGCATGAAAAGGTAAACAAGAAAGAGAAATCATAAGGGATTTAATAAAATTGAACTGTTTTGTTTACATTCCTACATGGAAAGATGTTGTTTGTAATTCATTAGACCTTTCTAAGTATTAGGTAGTTGAAGGGAATATATATATACATATACACACACACATGCACACACACACACGTATATATATATGTATATATATATATATGTATATATATATATATATAGAGAGAGAGAGAGAGAGAGAGAGAGAGAGAGAGAGAGCACGTGGTGAGTGTAATATGAAGGGATGATATCTAATAAATAAAATAAAATTAAGTGATGAGAGAAGTATATTGAGAAAGGGAGAAAGGGAGATATAGAATGGGTTAAATTATCTCACATAAAAGTGGCAAGAAAAAGCAATTCTTTGGGAAGGGAAGAAGGGGCAGGTGAGGGGGAGTGAATGTATCTTGCTCTCATTGGATTTGACTTGAGAAGGGAATATCATACACACTCAATTGTGTATTTTACCCCACAGGAAAGTAGGGGTCAGGGGATAAGAGATGGAGGATGATAGAAGGGAGGACAGATTGGGAGAAGGAGTTAATCAAAAGCAAACAGTTTTGAGAAGGGACAGGGTCAAGGAAGAAAATTGAATAAAGGGGGGCAGGATAGGATGGAGAGAAATACAGTTAGCCTTTCAGAACATGATTTTTGTGGAAGATTTATGCATAACGATACATGCGTGACCTATGTTGAATTGCTTCCCTTCTTAGGGAAAGTGAATGGGGAGGAAAGAGGGGGGAGAATTTGGAACTCAAAGTTCTAAAAGCAGATGCTCAAAAAAAGTTGTTTTTGCATGCAACTGGGAAATAAGATATACAGGCAATAGGTTATAGAAATCTACCTTGCCCTACAAGAAAGTAAGGGGAAAGGGGATGGGAGAGCCATTATAGAAGGGAGGGCTGACTAAGGAATGGGGCAATAAGAATATATGCCATCTTGGAGTGGGGGAGGCTAGAAATGGGGAGATTTGTAACTCAAAAACCTGTGGAAATCATTGATGAAACCAGAAATATCAAATAAAATATTTTTAAAAAAAGAAAAAAAAACCTGTTTTATTTCATTGAATATCCGTTTTTTCCCCTGAAGTATAATAATACTCAGTGTTGCTGGGTAGGTGATTCTCAATTTTAATCCTAGCTCCTTTGACCTCCAGAGTATCATATTCAAAGCCCTTCGATCCCTTAATGTAGAAGCTGCTAGATCTTGTGTTATTCTGCTTGTGTTTCCATAATGCTTTGATTTCTTCCTGGCTGCTTGTAAAATAGTCTCTTTGACTTGGGAATTCTGGAGTTTGGCTACAATATTCCTAGGAGTTTTTCTTCTGGGATGTTTTTTAAAAGATGATCAGTAGATTCTTTCAATTTCTATTTACTCCATTAGTTCTAGAATACCAGGGTAGTTTTCCTTGATCATTTCTTGAAAGATGATATCTAAGCTCTCTCTTTGATCATGGCTTTCAGGTAATCTAATAATTCTTAGATTGTCTCTCCTGGATCTACTTTCAATGTCAGTGGATTTTTACAATGAGATATTTCACATTGTCTTCTATTTTTTCGGTTTTTTTTTTTGCTTTTTAAAATAATTTCTTGATTTCTCATAATCATTAGTTTCCATTTCTTCCACTCTTATTTTTAAGTAATTATTTTCTTCATTGAGCATTTGGACCTTTTTTCCATTTGGCCAATTCTGCTTTTGAAGGCATTCTTCTCATTAGCTTTTTTAACCCCTTTTGCCATTTGGGTTAGTCTATTCTTTTTTTATTTTTGTTTTTTAATTTTTTTTTAATTTTTAGTTTGCAAGACACTTTTATACATAATCTTGAGTTCCAGATTTTCTTCCCTCCCTCCCCAAGAAGGCATGGAATCCCATATAATTTCCATGTATAACTTGGCATTGAATTAATTTACACACTAGTTAAGTTGTGGAGAATAATTATGACCAATGGAATGAATCATGACAAAGAAGAAACAGAACCAAAAAAACCCCCCACAATCCAACAACAAATACAAAAGAGAGAAAAAAAGGGGGGGGGAGAAAAAGGCAAGCATGAAATGTGCCTCGATCTGCATTCATACTTCATAGTTCTTTCTCTGGATGTAGATAGCTCTCTCCATCATGAGTCCTTTGGAGCTGT
>JAQQSZ010013077.1:0-11848 GCA_028646595.1 Phalanger gymnotis | reverse complement strand
CACTTAACCCTGTTTGTCTCAGTTTCATTTGTAAAACGATCTGGAGATGGAAATGGCAAACCACTCTGGTATCTTTGCCAAGAAAACCCCAAATGGGGTCACAAAGAGTCAGGACTGAAATGACTGAATAACAGCAAGTAGGATTTGGAATTGAAAGGGTTTAGCATTTATCTAGTTCCATCTCTTTGGATTTTTTAAAGATTAAGAAACTGAGACCCCAGAAGGAAAGGTAATTACCCAAAGTCACATCTTTGGAAGGAAATTAATGAAAAAGAATTTATAAAAGTGCTTATTATGTGCAAAACACTGTTCTAAGCCCTAGAGATACAAAGTGAAAAGGAAGACATTCCCTCCTTTCAAGGAGTTCGCATTCCAATGAAGGAGACAACCCTTAAGATGTTTCAGCTGCAAGTCAGATGAGAAGGCCCCAGGTTCCTTAAGGTGCAGCAGCCAAGCAGACAGCAATACATTTTTTTAATGTTATTGTCACTGCTAAAAACCATTTCCATTTCTGTTGTGGAATTATTGACAATGCCAAGGACTCCAAAGGTGAGAACTTTTTTTCTAGGCCTTCAGTGACTATACAGTTGCTGAGAAGGCAGGGGCTACTGTTGCATTTCCGCAAGGATTGATTCCCTGGAAGATGATCTGAGAGCAGGGCCTGTGGTGGTGGTGGTTGGTGATGGAGCAGTGCTACTATTCCCGGTGTTCTTGGGCTTAGGGTCCTGGGCTAGCTTTACTAGGGTTTAAGAGGAAAGATGGTAGCCGTTGTTTAACTGACCTAGTATATAGCACTTCCTGTCTTTCCTTCAGGGTACCTTGATGCTTACGTACTACCAAAATCTCTCCAGCTCTAACTTGGACCCATTTTATCTCATTGAGTCTTCCATGGACACAGAAGAAAAATGTTTGAGCATCTTCTTCCAATTTAATACACAGACAATTCTTACTTCACATAAATTGGCATGACACAAATTTGACTTTCCATAAAGAATTCTGAAAGAAATTCACATTCCAAAAGAAGACCTATGTTAATTTCGCTGTACAGCACTGTGTGCTCTCTCTCTGCTCTTATCTCTTGGCTAGGCATTCTATGGCCTCCCATTCTACCCCCCAACCCCCTACCACCCTCCAAGTAAAAGCAGAACAGACTTACAGAGAGATCACCACCACCAGTACTAGATCAATGGGATGGGGGCTTGGCTTGAAACCTCTGGAGCCAAGAGAAGAAACCTTTGCCCCACTCCACCTACCCACCTTCATGTCTGGCCCCTGCATGTCTCTTTCTTCTGTTGGCCTCTATGTGTCCTCTCCTGTTTGTGTCCATGTCTGGCTCCCATATGTCTGCCCACCACCCCTATTCTTCCTCCTTGTTCAGGCTAGGCCCCTAAGTGGTTTGCCAAAGCCTCTGAGGCCCCCTCCCTGCCTATCTTCATCCCTTCTCTCCCCGTGTCAGTGGGCAAATTCACATTATGTAGAGGTCTGCCCAATGGTCCACTTAAATAAAATGATATCTGGACTATACTTGAAAATCACCTAGTCCAAAAGAGTTATTGTGTACTAGGTTCCCAGAGACAACTTATGACTATCACATTGATCCAGAAAAAGATGGAGAGATTAAATGATGAAACTCTGACTAAAATTGGGGGGGGGGGTGAGGAGATGCATACAACCATAAAGATTTGTGTTATTTGTGTAACTTCAGTCCTCTGTGCCTCAGTTACCTCAGCTGTAAAACAGGGATAATAATGGTACTTACCCCACAGGGAAGATCAAATAAGTTAACAAATATAGTGTCCCGCAAGCCTTAAAGGTCTATATGAATACCAGTTATTATTTAATGGACTCTCCTTTTGTAGTTTGTGTCTCATCAACTATGAGCATGGATTACTCTGTATGTGCATTTGGAGTGTTTTAGTAGGCAATGTAGTGAAATAGAAAGAAAACTGCACTAGAGGTCAGGAGACTTAAGTCCCAGCTTTTCCTTTACCTTAAACTAGCTGTGTGAAGCTGTCGCTTGACACTTTCTGACCCACAGTGTCTTTTTAATGAGAAGAACAATTCTTCCCCACCTCCTTTACTAGGTTGTTATGAGACCTGAAATAGGTATGAAAGTAATTTGCAAAACATATAAGGTACTTTTGCATATGCCTATGTAAAATGTTATTAATAATAATACTGATTTTTGTTTATGGAGGGATGAAGACAAAAAGGATATTAAACATTAGACATAGATGAAGAAAGTAATTCATTCCATCTTTTCTGCTTCAGCTAAAAAAAACCAACCCCCCCCCCACCCAAGTTCTGTAACTGATTTTTCCAAAACTGTAATTTAACTGTTTTTTTTATTCTCATCTCTTGACGCCAGTGCTTTTCTATGTTGGGTGTGGAGAGGGGAGATTATGGGCCTGTCTGGTTACAGTCTTTTAGTGAGAACTATAGGCATAGATACTAGAAGAAGACAGTAGGGGGAGAAAGTGACCTGGGAAATTGTAGGAAGAAAAAAATCTGGGTAGATTTCTTGGAGTCTAGTAATTGTAAAGTTCACAAATTTCTGTGTTGTGGGTTAGGGAAGGAAGGAAGGTAAAGGTCCTATAGAGTATTTATAGGTCTTTAGCTTTGAAACATTTGTAGTAAGCTTACATTATATGTACTTACTCAATTAATGGATATTTATTGAACATTTACCATGTATAAGGGCCTTTGATGAATGCTTTGGAAACACAAAGATTTTTTAGACTTAGTTCCTGCCTACACAAGAATTTACAATGTTTTTTTGGACCCAGCCTGAGATTTCATTGATGTAGGACACTCTCAATGAGAAAACTCCCTCTACCAATGCAGATGATGTATCAAAAAAGAAAAAATTCTTTATATGCAAAAAATTAACTGCTGGCCCAAGTGCCAGACAAACCATTTAATTAACAACATTACATTCGCTGCATATAAATTATGATAAATCCTCAAATGGGAAATCTTAAAAAATGAAGTTTTACTTTTTTGCTGACTAGATTCCAATTTAGCAGGATCAAAATACTCTGGGAAATGGGAGATAGCTGAAGTAGAAAGCACATTCTATTAGCACACAGGAGCCGTGGATTCTAACCCTAGTTTTGCCATTAAACTAGTTACATGGTTTTGGGTAAATAATTCAAATGTTCCATGCCTCAGTTTCTTCAGCTATAACATGGAGAGAATAACAACTGCTCTAACCTTACCATGAGTGAGGGACAAGTGAAACTGTACCTATGAAAGTACTTAGGACAATGTCAGGTGATATACCAATATGAAAATTGATTATCTGGGTAGCAGGATAGTATCTGGGAGACTCTGAGTCGCTATAGCTGATCACGGCCCTTGGTGCATAGATGGGGTGATGCTCCTTTAATAAAGAGAGAAAGGGAATGTTGGCTCCTGAGAGTTCCTTGGTAGGAGGGGAGGGAACGACAGTTGAATGGGGCAGTTGGAGAGAAAGAGGCCGGGCAGAGGTGGAAGTGGGAGAGGAGAAGCTGTGGATGGTGACCATAGAGAATCAAGGAGAAAAAGAGAGACAAAAGCAACTGAGGCAGATAGAACCTGGAGCTCTCATTACACACCATATCCTCTTCCTCCTCCCATCACAGCCTCACGATTGTGGTATTTATATTTTCTACCCAGATAAAAGCTTTCTTGCCTTGATTCCTGGTTATGGATTATTGGTAGAATTGCCTGTTACTAATCTTCCCATTAGCTTTGATCATGGCGACTGTCCCAAGGCCTTTCTACTCTTACTTCTCTTCCAAGAGCCTTGAGACTCTGTAGACCTGGCTATGGAACTTAAATGCTCTCCTGTCTCTGTCACTCTGACTTCTCACATGCTGTCTCATCTACTATACCCTCTCCCTTTTCTGCCTCTCCTACTCAGTCCCTTCATGCTTGTGAAAAGACCTGACACCACTGAGCTCAATCTAAGCCTCCTGGGGCCATCACTCCAAATGGTCACATGGTTCTTTGTGAATGAAGATGTTAAGATTAAAAGGAAGGAGTCTCTGGGGTAGGAAATAGATACAATGATAATAGTCAACATTTATATGGCATTTTAAGGTTTGTATAACATTTTATATATACTCTTTATATATACAAATGTTATATGTATTTATATACACATTTATATGTATTTATATACACATATAGAATTTGGCATTGAATTTGGAATCAGAAGACCTGAGTTTGAACCCTAGGGCTGACACTAGTATGACTTTGGACTGGTCACTTCACCTTTATGAGTTTCAGTTTTCTTATTTGTAAAATAAGGGAGCTGGATTCGATGTTTTCTGACATACCTTCTAGCTCTAAGTCCTAAATTCCTAAGAAAGCTCCTCTTAGGCTCTCTCATGAGCTCTGAGACTAGTCAGTCTTTCAGAGGGAGAAGTTAAAAAACCCTTAGGTGGGACATGAAACAGATGATCAGACTGAAGCTCCTTTTCTTGTTGTGAAGAGTGATAACCAGCCTAGAGAAGGGAAGCCTGAAGGGTGATTGCATGCCAATGCCAAACATGGGATTCTTAGTGTGTGAATACTATATGCTCAAGAGATAGTGTCTGTATTGAATCAAGCAAGAGGGGTTTAGGTGGATTCCAAGGAAGAATTTACTGAATACTTACCAAGATAGAATGAAAATAAGCTTCCTTACAGAAAGAGTCTCTTTTTGCCCTATCCGAACTGTTCAGATTGGGTTCTGAATAATCCTGTCTGGAAGAAGAGGGATGCACTCAATGTCCTTTTAAAGAACTTGTTGCAGCTTTAGAGCTCTTGGCCTCTCAGAGTAAGTAATTTGTGTCTAGAGTACTGCTGGCTCTGCAGCAAAAGAGGCCACAACAGGTCCAATGAGCTGGCTGACTTTCATTTGCCATCCCCTCCTTCACCCAGCTGGCTGTCAATAAGCATATTTCCAACTCCAGGCAGTTTCTCACTTCTGGCACAGGATAGCATGACAGACGGGATGGAAATGTTAGCCAAAGCAGACTTCCTGATTTTAAAGTCCCATTTCCCCCCCCTTGGGGCTGCCAAATTTAGCAAAATGTAGCTCCAGCTGCAAGGCTTCCAAGCTATCTTAGGTAATCATAACTATGCATTCCCCACAGAGAGCTCAAGGAAATTACCTCCCAGGGCCAATTTCCCTATTGAAATAGGATTATTTGGATGCTGGTCAGGTAGGCATGGACCTCCACGTGTGGCATTCTAGAGTCCAAAGCTTTTAGGATGCCTTAATAGCAACTAGATTGATTTGTAGACTGTTGGAACTAGAAAGGACCTTAGATGGCATCTAGTTCAAACCTTGATTTTACTGAGAAAAAGATAGAAGCCCAGGGAAAGGAAGTAACTTCTTGCTCAAGGTCACATGGCAAATCAATGGAAAAAAGACTAGAACCCAGGCTGTATTCTCATTGCTTTGTCTTTCTAAAAAGTACAATGAAAAAAGTCATAGTATGAAATGAATACACTTACTACTCAATCGCCCTTGATAATGGAGGATAGTAAAGGCAAGCACTGGAGCAACTGTCCTGTTTGGGGGAGGAGGGTGGGTGGGTTCCATTTTAACCAAATCAATCCTGAATAAAGCCTTCTCTGATCACTCAGAATGGTAACAACTTCAACCTCTGTATCCCACATTGAGCTTTGTTTTTTAAATCTCTAATGGCCCATACCCTGCATATTGAATGTTTGCCCCCTCTTCCATCCACCTTTTCCTGTAAGTTTGAGAGTATGTATCTTAGCTAAGCTTTGTATCTCTTCTAGCACATAGTCCCATGATTTGTACATAGTACATACTTAACTAAATGTTGAATGAAGAACATACATAGAGACTTGATATTGGCGAATACAAAAGGGCAACAGAATGTTTTTTCTTCCAATAAAGACATACTGGGGATGGAGAGATAGTTTCTGCACTTTGCTTCTATTTAACTTTGGAAGGATATGTGGAATGGGTAGCTTCTGTGGATGATCAAGGGGGTCTGGTACACAGAATGGGTTGTCAGATTATTTGCGGGCACTAGGACCTGCTTTGGTAATACTGCAAGAAAACAATTTTCCTGATAGTTCTAATTACGTAGCGTTAAAAGAACTCCCACTGAACTTGTGTATGTCTGTTTT
The DNA here is from genome assembly GCA_028646595.1 of Phalanger gymnotis. Lineage (NCBI taxonomy): Eukaryota > Metazoa > Chordata > Mammalia > Diprotodontia > Phalangeridae > Phalanger > Phalanger gymnotis. The sequence goes on along the minus strand of JAQQSZ010013077.1, from coordinate 5,713 downwards.
CATTCCAGGGTCAAGCTGCACTGAGGTTAAGAACCCAGAGTGCCCAGCAACGCTCACCATGGTAGGTGAAGGTCCTTACCTAATCTCTGACTTGGACAGAAGGGGTCGGCGTCGATCCTTTGCGGAGAGATATGACCCCAGTTTAAGAACGATGATCCCTTTACGGCCCTATGCAAGGTAAGCCTGTTGCCCACCTCTCAGCAGGAGAGCAAGTTACTTACATTAATATGCCTAATATTTGTAGGAGCTGATGACATTAATCAGAAACCCTCTTGGGGTTTTTTCCTACAACTGCTTCTGGAACCAGAGGATTAGACAGGGATTGTCCTGTGTCTGCTGCTTTGAGAAGCGGCATCCTCAATCATGGCAGTTGGAGTTTGCTTACTTGAGCAGGATGTGGAACCAGCAATGAGCAGGTGGGTACATATGCAGCCCAGCACTTCTCTTTCCCTTCCCTTCCCCCTTTGTAGAGGTCCATGGGAAGGAAAGAGGGAGGGAACAAGTGTTTATTAATTACTAACTGTGTGCTAAGTCCTGTGCTAAGCACTTTACAAACATCATCTTGTTTGAAACCTCACAAACACACAGTAAAATAGGGCTGTTATTATCCCCATTGTACAACTGAGGAAACTGGGGCAGACAGATTAAGTGACTTGCCCAGGATCACATAGCTAGAAAGCGTCTGAAGGTAGATTTGAAATCAGGTCTTCCTGACTCTTGCCTGAGCTCTATCCGTAGCACCAGTGACTAGAAGATGACACTATGAAGCAGCTCTTGCGGTCTTAGTTCTTGGGGTCTCCTCCTACCTCTAGCATAATGGTAACATTTCCACAGTGTTTTAAGGTTTACAAAGGATCCCAGGGACTTCTGTTTTCCTCATAATAACTGTGAGGTAGGTAGGGCAAGTGTTGTTGTCCCTACTTTTGGAGATAAAAAAAAAGGCCCATATTTGAGGAGGACTATTGACAGGTTATGGTTAAGGCAGTTAAGTGACTTGCCTTGCTAATTAGCGTCAAAGCTAGTTCTGTTGAATCTTGTCTCTGTCCACAATCTAAGTGGAATTCTGATAGTGTGAATAGCACTGCCTTTCCTGGGTGATTATAACATTCTGAATTCACTACCAGAACAGTATGGGCTTTGAACAGAAGCTCTGCTCCAGGAGCGATGAGTTTGCTGAGTCATCCATATACTTTTCGGCCAGTTAACAAGCCTTTATTAAATTCCTATGTGCCGGTGCTGTGCTAAGCTCTGGGGATACAAAGAAAGACAAGGATGATCTTCGCTCTCAAGGAGCTCACAATCTAATGGGGAAAACAACATGAAAACAACTATATACAAACAAGCTATATTCAGGATAAATAGGAAATAATCAACAGGGAAGGCCCTACAATTAAAAGAAGTTGGGAAAGGCTTCCTCTAGAAGGTGGCATTTTAGTTGGGACTCGAAGCCAGAAAAGCCAGTGGGTAGAGATGAGGAGGAAAAGCATCCCAGACATAGAAGACAGCCAGAGAAGATGCCCAGAACAAAGAGATGGAGAGTCCTCCTGTTTGTGGAACAGAAAGGAGGCACTGGACTGAAGAGTACCTGGGGGTAGGTGGGAGTAGGGAGAGGAGAGTATAAAGTACAAGACTAGAAAGATGGGAGCGCGTTTTGCAGGGCAGGTTATGAAGGGCTCTGAATGGCAAATAGAGAATTTTGTATTTGATCCTGGAGGTGATAGGAAGCCACCAGACCTTATTGACTGTATGTGGGGGAGGGGCGCAAAACACGGTCAGATCTTCACTTTAGGAAAATCCCTTTGGTGACTGAATGAAGAATGGTTTGGGGAGAGCCTCAAAGAAGGCAGACCTAGCAGCAAGCTACTGCTGTAGTCTAGGCATGAGGAGATGAGGGCCTGTACCAGAATATGATCAGTGTCAGAGAACAGAAAGGCATATATTCAAGAGATGTTGCAAAGATGAAATCAATGGGCCTCGGAAACAGATTGGATGTGGGTGGTGGTGAGAGATAGTGAGTAATGGAGGATAACACATAGGTTGTGATCCTGAGAGACTGAGAGGAAAGTGGTGTCCTTCACAGTAATAGAGAAGTAGGGGAAAAGATAATGAGTTATTTGATATTTATATTATTTGACAAGATACTTGATATGCATATTAGCATTCCATTTTGGAATGTCTGTTTTGGACATGTTGAGTTTAAGATGTTTACTGGACATCCAGTTCAAGATACCTGAAAAGCAGTTGGAGATGCAGGTCTGGAGGTCAACAGAGAGCTTAGGGCTAGATACATGGATTTGAGAATTGTCAGAAAAGAGATGATAACTAAATCTATAGGAGTTAAGAAGATCACCAAGCAAAATAGCATAGAAGGAGAAGAGAAGAGGGCGCCGGACAGAGCCCTATGGGACACCTGTGATTAGTGTGCATTATCTGGATAAAGACCCAGCAAAGAAAATGAGGAGTGGTCAGAGAGGTTGGAGTAGAGCCAAGAGATAGTGGTGTCCTGAAAAACTGGAGAAAAAGAGAATATCAAGGATAAGAGTATGATCAATACTATCAGAGGCTATAGAGAGATTAAGAAGGATGAGGACTGAGAAAAGGACGTTGGATTTAAGATACCAATGATCTGGTAACTCTGGAGATTGGATAACTCTGGAAAGTGTAGTTTTGGTTGAATAATAACATGATACTGTAGAGAGTTAAGAGAAGAATAAGTAGAGGCAGCTATTGTGGATGGTCTTTTCAGGGAGTTTCACCAGAAAGGGCAGAAGGAATATAGGATGATAGGAGGGATGGAAGGATGAACTGAGGGTTTTTTGAGGGGAGACATGGGCATGTTTGTAGGAAGTGGAGAAGGAGCTAGTAGACAGAGATCAAAGAAACATGAGAGAGTAGGGATGACAGAGGGGCAATCAACTGGAGCAGACAGGTTGGAATGGGACTGTTTATGCAGGAAGAGGGACATCCTCTTGCTTTGCTTTGGGAAGGAGTAGGGCCTTCTCTTTATGTGAGACTGGGGTGAAGGAGGTAATAATGGCATAAGGCAACTGAGTGATATGAGATGAGCAGGAGGTATACTCGGCAAATGGCCTCAATTTTTTTTAATAAAATCTGAGGCAAGAGTTTCAGCTGAGAGGGTGAGGGGAGTAAAAGCCATGGAAAGTCTGAGAAGTGAAGAAAAGGTTTGGAAGAATTGCTGTGGATTGTGTGACAGTGAGTTGATAAAGAGGGGTGTAGAAGGAATGCCTAGCAGCAATGTAGGTCCAGTTGAGTTTATGTAACATAAATATGTAGTGGACCTAATCAGAATGGTTGTGTGATTTTCTCCTTCATTCAGTAGCTTATGTATAGGAATAAAGGCAGCAGATAATAGGAGTGATCCAGGGCTGATGCATGGCAGGGCACAATTAGTAATATGATAAAGGGACAAGAGATTGAAGAGAAGAGGACAATGTAGCATTGCATTGGTTTACCAAGGGGTCACAACGAAGTAAGTGGCTAATGCAAGGGTGATAGTCTGGGAGAGAACTGAGTGGTCAAGGGATTGAAGGTCATGGGGTGGATGAAAAATAGGGTATGGTACGGGAAGGGAGAGGGAGAGGTCAAAAGCCAATAGACTGTTATTAGATAACGGAATTTCAGAGTTCTTGAACATGGAGGTTGATTTGTACATGATGGCAAGATCTAGGAAATGACCATTTTGTATGTGTGGTTAAGGTGGGGTAGAGGAATAGTCACTGGAATTGAGTAGGCTGTGTTTAACAGGGAGTTTAGGATGTTTCGGGGAGAATGAATATGTATGCTGAAGTTCACTATGACAGTGAGAGTTAGGGAGGAGAAAAAGATTGTGAGCCAGGTACTGGGGAAGGAAGCAGAGTGTTCTAGAGGTCTGTAGACAACAGTTACCAGGATTTTGATCAGGTGGTAGATGTGGATTGTATGGATGGATCTCAAAGGAGGAGAGGTAACTGAATAGTAAGAAGAGTACCTGCAAGTGGTAATGGGGAGCATGGAGTATTCCAACTCCCTCACCTTGACCAGTGAGCTGAGGGGAATGGGTGAAAGCACAGCCAGTACTAGAAAGGATGGCCACAGAGGCTGCCAGCTTTTCCCCTCATGGCAACCATTGCTCATTTGTGATGCCCAGGGCTGGGATGTAGCCTTTGACTACGCTGTCATATATGATTATATCCTGGCCTGATTTGGCTTCTGATTGTTTGATGTATGTCTTTTCTCCCTAGTGAGATAGCAAACTCCTTGAGGCTAGAGAGAAATTATCTTATGCTTCCTCTTTATCTTTCATAGTAGTAAGAAGGTATTCAATAGAGGTTTGCTCAATGATGGAATTGAACAAAGCTAATTGACCCCACAGGGACAAATCTGTGACTTTGTTCACACAGTCACTGATCTTTAACCACTGGGATTACCAGACACAGATAAGTAAAGGCCTCTCCAAAACCTTAGTCCTTTAATTGCTTCCCCTATTTGTTTTTCACAACAATAAGGGCTGCCATTTATTGTGGCTTTTCTAAAGGTTTTGAGGTTTTATGTTTAGGTTTCATAAAGCACTTCATGCGTGTTGTCTCAATCTACCTTCACGATAATGCTGTGTGGTACGTAGTATTGGGATTTTTATTCTCATCGTATTTATGAAGAAACCGAAGATCATAGAAGTTGAAGGGATTTGCTTGGGGACACAATAGCTATTGAGAGCAGCAACCCAAATCTCAGCTCTACTGCTCACTGCGAAACCTTGGAAAGTCACTTAAACTCTCTGAGCCTTACTGTCCTCAAATGTAAAATGAGTTGGACTAGATGACTTCTGAGATCCGTCCTCACCTATACCTATGAGCTTGTGATCCATGTCCTATGTAGCTTGTAGGGCTGTGGTAAGGCTCAAGTCAGATAAATGTGAAGGAAACTTAGAAATCTGTACAGCACCATGAAGATATTGTTATTATCTTAACAAGGGTGATGGGGCCAGACCTCTGGTGACGCATTCCCCCTGGTTTCTTTGCCTATTTATATTATTATGACTGTAGATAAGGGAATGGAAACCCAGTCAGACATCTGATAATTCTGAAATTCAAGGAATACAAAATATCTTCTTTCCTCCCAGGTTGGCTCGTAATCCAGTTGATGATGCAGGGCTATTTTCATTCGCCACATTTTCCTGGCTTACGCCTATAATGGTCAAAGGCTACAAACACATTCTGACCATGAACACCTTGCCCCCGTTGTCATCTTATGACACATCAGAAACCAATGCAAAGAGGTATCATTGCTTTCTTTTTTTAAAATTTTTTTATTTAATATATTTAGTTTTCAGCATTGATTTTCACAGGAGTTTGAATTACAAATTTTCTCCCCATTTCTACCCTCCCCTCCCACTCCAAGATGGCGTATACTCTGGTTGCCCTGTTCCCCAGTCTGCCTCCCTTCTGTCACCCCACTCCCCTCCCATCCCCTTTTCCCTTCCTTTCTTGTAGGGCAAGATAAATTTCTACGCCCCATTACCTGTGTATCTTATTTTCTAGTTGCATGCAAGAACTTTTTTTTTTGGTTTTTGAACATCTGTTTTTAAAACTTTGACTTCCAAATTCTCTCTCCTCTTCCCTTCCCACCCATCCTCCCTAAGAAGTCAAGCAATTCAACATAGGCCACATGAGTATCATTATGTATAACCTTTCCATAATACTCATGTTGTGAAAGA
>JAQQSZ010013076.1:0-11848 GCA_028646595.1 Phalanger gymnotis | reverse complement strand
GGCAACCAGAGTGTACGCCATCTTGGAGTGGGGGGGGTGGAAATGGGGAGAAAATCTGTAATTCAAACGCATGTGAAAATCAATGCTGAAAACTAAACATATTAAAAATAAATTAAAAAAATAAAAATTAAAAAAAAATGAGCCAAAAATGAAAAAAGAACTTGATCATAGAAAGTTACTATGGTACCGGGGAAGATCAAAACACAAACTCAGAAGAGGACAGCAATGTCAAAACACCAGTATTTGAAGCCTCAGAGAAAAATATGAATTGGTCTCAGGCCCAAAAAGAATGCCTGGATGCTCTCAAAAAGGACTTCAAAAATCAATAAAATAGGCAGAAGAAAAAAAAATGGGAAAAGAAATGACAGTGATGCAAGAGAATCATGAAGAAAGAGTCAACAACTTGGTAAAGGAAGCACCCAAAAAAAATGGGAAAAGATGTACAGAAATCACTAAAGAAAACAACTCACTAAAAAAAAGTAGAATTGGCCAAATAGAAAAGGAATTACAAAAATCCACTGAAGAAAACTAACTTCTTAAAAAAGTAAAATTGGCCAAATGGAAAAGGCAGTACAAGATATAACTGAAGAAAATAATTCTTTAAAAATTAGAGTTGGGGAAGCAGAAGCTAATGACTCCATGAGACATCAGGAATCAATCAATATAAATATATGTAAAATGTATACAAGATATATACAAGGTAATTTTTTTTGAGAGGGAGGGCACTGTCAGCTGGAGGGAGGACAGAAAGATGATAATATAGAAGATAGTGTTTAATGGAGTTTTGAAGAAAATCAGGAATTATCACAGGTGGAGTTGAGGTAATGAATTCTAGGCATGAGGGATAGCCGTGCAAAGGCATAGGTGGGAGATAGTGTGTCATGTGTGACAAACAGGAAAGCCAGTGTAGCTATTTGGATTGTGGGAAAGGGAATAACGTATAACGTTGGAAAGGTAATAAGTTGGGTCCAGATTGTTAAGGACTTTGTGAGCCAAACAAGGAAATTTATATTTGATCCTAGAATCTATCAATAAGTGATCTGATCAGAGTTGGACTTCTCAGAAATCACTTTGGCAGCTGTGAAAAGGGAGAAAGCCTGGAAGCAAAAAGAGCAATTAAAAAGCTATTGCAGTAGTCCAGGTGAAAGATAGTAAGAGCTGGGACTCAGTCAGTGGCTTTGTGAGTAGAAAGAAGAGTATGGATGTAGTGGAGATAAAAGCTCTTGCACAACATTCTGAAGTCACAAAAACAAACAGTTCTGATAAGGAGTAGTAATTGTCTGAAGAGATCAGGGTGGGTACCAGGGAACTCTACTCATGAATCAACCTAATTTTTTTTTTTTTTAAGACACATACAGAATTTGGAAACAAGGGCAGAATTGTAAAGCATGATGTGGTCCTGGAAAAATCGTTTCAGGACCACTGAAGTTCAGAATCGGCTGAGGCTATCAAGGAAAACTAAGGATAACAAAAGGCATTTATTAATTTGTGGGAAAGAGGATCAGAAAGGGGACAAAATGCTGTTTGGGGAGGGTAAAGGGGTGATAACAGGTAACCAGAGAGAAGGTAGAGTTGCTCAACTCTTGTCCTGCTTCTTTTTCCTTTTCCAAACCTCTTTGGATTGGAACAGATTGAACAAAAGTGGCTAACTGGGAGTTCATATAAGTAAGGAATTATTTAGAGAATATCAGCACCTGGCTTAACTCCTGGACTTCATCATTGTTTACCCTCAGTCATCTTCCTGCAAAATTGTATCAACTCTGAAACTCATACCTTCTCAGTACTTCCTGTCTCTGGGACTTCTCCCTTAGAGATCTCCACTCAGATCCTGCATTAAAGGAGGAAGCCTTGTGCGTAGCCACCTAATCATTTCCCACTTGGCTGCAGATCCTCATTATGTCCCCATGCCAGGTAACTTTCCTCTCCCCATTCTCCAACAACCTGCTTTTCAGCTTCTTTTTATATGTTGTCTTCCCCCATTACATTGTGAGCTCTTCTAGGGCAGGGTCTCTCTTTTCCCCTTTCTTTGTATCTTCAGCGCTTAGCACAGTTCCTGGTAGGTGCTTAGTAAATGTTGACAGACTTACTGATTGATTAACCATCCCTGGAAGAGTTCAAGTCGCAAGGCTCAAGTAAACTGATTTCAGGGTACCACAAGAACTACCAGGTATGATTCCCAAACCACTGTCATTTCTCTTTGAAATCATGGAGAATATGAGAGGTACCATGGGCCTCAAGAAGGGCAAATGTCATAGTTTTCAAAATGGCAAGAGAATAAAGTATATAATCTACAGACCATTGAGCTTAACTTCATTTTCTGGCAAAATATTTTTAAAAGATGATTAGTTAAGATCTAGAAAAGTAAACAAGGATCACAAATATCCAGCCTGGCTTCATCAAGAATAGATCATGATAAACTTTTGCTAGATTGCTAGACCAGTGAGAGCTGTAGAAAACAAGTTTTCTTCATTTTGGCAAATCATTTGAGCATCTATAATGCTATTATTGTGGAAAATATGAAAAGATATGGATTAGGTAATAGTAAGGGAAATAAAAATTTTATTAAATGTCCAGCCCCAAAGAGTAATATTGATAATTAACTATTATCTTGGAAAATCACCAGTGGAATATTCTAGGGATCTATGCTTGATCCTGTGCTGTTTAACATTTTTACTATTGACTAGACAGTATGCTCTGTGACCCTGGGCAAGTCACTAAACCCTATTTGCCTCAGTTTCCTCATCTGTAAAATAAGCTGGAAAAGGAAATGGCAAACCACTCTAATGTCTTTGCTACGAAAACCCCAAAAGGTCACAAAGAGTCAGACATGACTGAAAATGACTAAACAACGAAAAGATAGTATGCTTATCACATCTGCAAATGAGACAGAATTGGAAGAGCTAACTAACACGTTGGCTCTATTAAGAGTCTTTTTAATGGGGATAAATGTAAAGTTTTATACTTGGGTTCAAAAACTAACTTCATGAACACAAAATGAAGGACATATATCTAGTCACCGTTTTGCCTGAAAAGGATCTGAAGGTTTCAGTGGACCACAAGCTAAATATGCGTCAACTGCCAAGAAAGCTTATTCTTAGTCTGCATTTAGAGAGGTATCATGTCCAGAATTAATTGGCTTGCTCTACTCTATGCTAGTCAGACCACATGTGGAATATTGTGTTAGCTTTGAGCAATATTTATTAAGAATGGACATTGATAAATTATAGAGTATCTGGAGGACAGTGGCGAGGGTGACAAAATTCCTTGAGAAGGTGCTATACATGAGAGTCATTTGAACGAGCTAGGGATGTTTATCTTCGATTAGAAAAGAGAACTTGAGACAGGCTATGAAAGCTGTCTTCATTTATTTCAAAGATCATCTTGTAGGGGAAATAGTAGATTTGTGTTTAGCCTCCGAAGGCAGAATTTTAGGAGGTATGGGCAGAAATTGAAGAGAGGCAGACTTAAGTTCAATAAGAAGGAAATTCTCACTGTTAGAGAGAAGTTCTGGACTGAATACCTTCAAGCAAAGACTGGGTTACCATTTGTGGGTTATGGTAGAGGGAATACCTTAACTCCTTCACAGTGGTCCAACTAGATGTCTTCTGAAATCATTTCCTACTCTGAGGTTCTATGATAAGTTCTGGCCTAGCTTTCAGGCTAGCATTTAACATTGTCTTCAGTGTGGCGCTAAGCCAGCATTGTAGTATTTGTACTTATGGGGAGCTTTCTAAAATTATCAGTAAATGTTTTAGTCATTGGGCATCTGTACTATATTCTACTCATTAACTTGGTGAAGAGAAAAACATCATGCTTTATTCCAGAAAATCTGTAGTCAATAACATTGAGTACTTTGGGAGTTTTAATCCCAGCCATACTAACATGTGTGAATTTGAGTAAGTTATTTTGATCTCTACTTCTGAAAAACATGCTGTATCCAAACCAAGTTTTTCCTGGATAAATTAAGAAAACAATTACCCAAGAATTCCAGAGAGAAATGACTTCAGTCCCTTGATGTTCCAAGGGTTATTAAAGTTCTACCTGCAGATAACCAAGACTTCAGAAGTCACAAGTCATTTACTTCATTCAGTGCAGCTCAGAGAGTCCTGTGCTGCTTTCCTCAAAGGATTATTTCCTGCCGCATTTAACATGCATTAACAAGCATTTGGAAAGAGCTGAATTTCTTATAGAAAGCTGAGTTGGCTTCTTGAAACACCAATTCAGATCTTCTCTTTCCTAATCCTAGTTTTAGGTGCACTTTGCAAAGCTTTTTTCAATGAGCAAGTTCTAGCTAGGCATTACACTTCCTTAATGGATTGTTTTGTTGTTTCTAATAAGAATCAGCAGTTCTAGAAGGAGGAAGAGCTTTCTTTTTCACTATATGTAAATCTTATTTTCATTTTTCATATGTATTATCAGGTTCTACTGAATAAAAATAGTCCAACAAGGCTTTTGTACTTTTCCTCTGGCAACCAAAGATTCCTTCACTATTTATAAGAGAAGTAAACTTCATAAAGCTAAACAAAGGGAGGATATAGTGGGGGAGACAAAACTCTTAAACTTTCGCCCATCACAGAAATTTTATTTTGGTAATATTAACATCATTTAACATCCAGATGAGCAACCTCTATCAGATAAAGTTATACAGAAAGAGCAACCAGATTCTGGACAATTAAACTTTATTAGCCTGCCTGAAACATTAGGTAGTGGTTTAAGAAAATAGTTTTTCATCTTCTCTCCCTTTTGATGTTTATTGTTTAGCAGTGTGGGAGAGGAACTGTTTGTCCAACAAGCATTACTGCTGTTCCACTTAAATAAGGTGATCTTAGTAACATTTAGTCCCTTATATACTCATGTTTTCTGTCCTTTTATCCTCTAAGGACCCAGCGTTGTCATAGACTATAGGTACAGTCACATTAGCATGTAATTCTGATTCTCCAAAACCAGCTTCTGGCTCTTTTTCTTAGGTTTCCTATAAGAAATGTTTATAATCTTGCTAGGTGTAATGAATTTGATGATGTTGGAGGAAGAATCTAAACAGGAGGAAAGTTAGTCATTTTTACATTCTTTCCTTTTGTCAGTAACCATGGGTCATACCCAATCAAACTGAATTTAGACTCGTTGTATGTAAGATGTGACATTCATTTGACAATTACAAGATAAACTGCTTTAGCTTTGATGTGCTGATTTAACTGCCATATTGTTTGGCTCCGTAGCCACAGTGTGATTCATGATTCACAAGTGAATGGGGTAATCATGAAGACTGCTATAGTGTACTTGCTGGCCGAGAAAGCTAAGACCTCATCTCACTGTAGCTTTCACTGGTCAGGGTACTATATTCCAGTAGTGGTCCTGGATCATCCAATTTGCTTTCTTTTCTTTTTTTTTTTTTGCGATAGTTTTTTACTTTAATTTTTCAATAACAAGTAATTTTTAAGTCTATCTTTCCCACTACCCTTCCCCTATTTTTTTTTGCTCGAAGAAATGTGAGCAAATTTTTTTAAATACCTGAAAAATAAATCCCATACTCCATAGCTACATAGTCCAACAAAAGAAGTCCCTATGTTAGCTGAACACACACACCCCTTAATGCATTTCAAGTTCATCACTTTCCATCAGGAGTTGAAGTAACATGTTTCATCTTCACTCTTTTGGCCTTGTGATTTATCATTAAATTGATCAAAGTCCTAAAGTCTTTCAAAGTTGTTTTTTTCTCTATAATGCTATCATTGTATAAATTTTTTTCACTAGTTCTGCTCACATTGCTCCATATCAGCTCATAAAGATCTTCTTGCCTTTTTCTATCAATTTCATCATTTCTTATGACATCATAATATTACTTTTCATATATCACAGTTTGTTTAGCCATTTCACAATATAACATACCCCCGTGCCAGTTTCCAGTTTTCATCTACCATGAAAAGAGTTGCTATAAATATTTTCATACATATAGATCCTTTCCTTTCTCTGATTTGGGGGGGGGCGTGGCATTTAGGCCTCACAGTGATGTAGTGGTGTGGTTGATTGAAAGTATGCACAGTTTGGTAATTCTCTGGGCCACCCAGAACAATTGCTGTCCAGAACAGCTGAACCAATTTACAGCTTTACCAACTAGTATATATGTTTTCCAATAGCCCTCCAACATTTGTTATTTTCTTCTTTTGTCTTTTTTGCCAGTCTGATAGTTATGGGAGCAGGACCTCAAAGTTATTTTCATTTGTATTTCTTGAATTATTAGTAATTTAGAACACATTTTCATAGGATTGTTAATAGTGTGAATTTCTTTATTTGAAAATTGCACATTCATATATTTCTCTTAACCATTTGTCTTTGGGAAATGCCTCTTACAAACTTTGGAAATGAGACCTTTATCAGAGAAACTTGTTGCAAAGGTCCCCCCCCCCCCACCCAGTTACTTGTTTCCCTTCTAATTTTAAATTAAATTTTTGCAAAAAAAAACTTTGTAATTTTATATAATCAAAATTGTCAATTTTATCTTGATCTTCTCTGTCACTTATTTACTCATGAACTCTTCCCCTATCCATTGGTCTGAAAGGTTTGCTCCTCTGTTTATGATGTGACTGTTTATATATGCCATCTATTTGTTTGGAGCTTGTCTTCGTGTATGGTGTGAAGTGTTGGTCTAAACCTAATTTCTGCCAGACTGCTGTCAAGCTTTCTCAGTGTGTTTTTAGTCAAAGAGGGAGTCCACAATATGGAAATATGTTTTACATGATTGCACGTGTATAACCTATATCACATTGCTTACCATCTTGGGAAGGAGAAAAATTTGGAACTTCAATCTTTCAAAAAATGAATGTTGAAAGATGTCTTTAAAGGCATGTAATTGGAAAAAAAATATGATCCTATTAAATCACTTGGGGGAAAAAAGTATATTAATGGCATATCATGTTGAAAGTTATATTGACTCAGTTACCCATTGTTCCCAGCTCTGCTTCCCAAACAGTGTTGGGGAAGGCTCTGGTGGGAAAGGAGACACCAAGTCTGCAGTTTTTGTATCACCAGCTTTTGGTCACGTACCCCTACCTACAAATTGTCATGTTCTTGCTACCTTGAGGAAGAACTGAAATGCAATGGCCCAACCTCTTTTGCTGAGGTATGTCTATCTAAATTGTCTTGCTACCTTGGCATACTTATGATAAAATCCTTTTAATTCTCAAAAAAAAAGAAGACCTAAGTGGGGTCTTTGGGTTTACCAAACACTATGCTACTGTATCTGTTTGCTTCTCTATGTTGTATACTTAATTGATTCTATTGATTGACCTCTCCCTTTTTTTTTTTTTTGCTAGTGTCAAATCATTTTCATTTTTATGGCTTCATAGTATAGTTTGAGATCTGGTACTAACTCCCTAAGACACAGTTTGATTAGTGTCTATGAAATAATTGGCTCATTCCTCCCCAAAGGTAAAGAGAACCAAAACAAATTGACAAATTAATCTCTTAGGTAAATAAATGTAAGTGTAGAATCAAAGGAATGCCCAGTTTTCCCATTCTCTGACCTATAAGTTAACAAAATAGTGGGTCACTAAGGTCAGTTATGTAGTTCTTAGGCACTAACATTGTCCTTAAGTCATTTCAATATACATGTTATAGTATCTAGCAAGATAGGCACTAGAATCCCTATTATACTTCTGCCTTTTGCAAACATCCAGGTTACCTTTTTCTAGTCTAATACCCTTAGAGACAGCTCTTAGATTTAATATTTAGGTTCCTTTTGCAAGCTGAAAATTTAGAGACTTATCAGGGAGGTTGTTTTAAGGCTGTTATATTCTATAAATAGCCATAGGGCTATAGGTCTTTGTTAAGCAAAGCACCCTTTACTGTTTTTCATTTCTACTGAGGTTGAACTTAATTGTTTATGGTGACTATTATATCTGCCGTCCTTGTTAGCCATTCACCATGGAAAGCATAAAACTTAGTTTCCTAGTTAGAATGTTATATAGATGGGTACCAGGCCGGGGATACTAGTTCTACCTCAATTAAATTTTAAACTCCTACATCCACATACACATTTAACAAAAAGACTGCTATTAGAACCATCTCAAATGGGTAATTTGGATAGGAAAAGGAAAATAGGATTTTAGACTAAATATTTTTGGCTGCATGATACTTTTCACAATAGAGAAGGGCACTGAAAGGGTTAAATAGTGTAGTCAGTGAATGATTTTCTAACCTTGGGGGGTTTTGAGATGCCAGAGATCTAGGAATACTGCAGTTAATTGAATTTTTTAGACATGGGCTCATGGTCTTTGGAAAATATCAGTGCTGCAAAATTCTCTCCTGCATTGGCCCCAATGATAGTTCTTACAAGGCCTTAAAAGTTCAGGATCCTTTTTTTTTTTTTTTAAGGCATTTATCTCTTAATTTTATTTCCTGCTAGGATATTTTATATTTCAAACCAAAGCACTTTTAGGGTTCACACCTAATCATGATTTAGTAATTTATGTTACTTTTCTCTCTATTTTTGCTTCCCTGCTCGTCTATGTATATTTCGCTGAGGCTTTCCATGTTTTTTTTTCTTCTTGTGAGCAAAGTTTGAACAGTACGCAGAAAGTTAACTGCCTGGAGTCTTTTAAATATAAGTAACACGCACCCAGTAATAAGCTGTCGGTTGTTTTTTTGCTGCCTGCAAAGAAACATAAACACAGCGCTCATTTCTGGCAGGTTTTTACTGTCAGAGTTTCTCCTATTATATTTATCTTACAATTTGCCAGGGGGTGAAGTTATTAAGTTTTAGCAGCAGCCATCGATCAAGTTCACAAGTTAACACGATAAAGGCTCTGTGCCGCTCCGATCCGGGGAAATGATGATCCTCACTCGGTAATTAACTAAATGAGAAAGTTAAATCTTACTTGAGAGCTGGGAGAGATGAAAGAGAGGTGTTTGTCAGTTTCTCAGTGGAAATTAGAAGCAGTTTTCTGCAATTCCCTAAGCTGCTGCTCTGTCATATTTTACATAAGCACTGGGAAAACGTCTTGTAATTAGTGCTGTCATGGAGGATTTTTTTTTTGCTGAAGGATGTTGGAATAATTCATTAGATTATCAAGAAAGGCTTGTGTCCTGAAATGATTAGCACAGTGAAATTTAAACCATTAACGATAACAAGTTTAGAGCTTGCTGCAGTGCAGAGGCACCCAGGGTATGTCTGTGCCTATTTCAATCATTTCTTATAATTAAACATTATGTCCTTTTTTTTTTCTCCCTTCACTAGGACCCATCCAAAAATCCTTTTAAGGTAGCACTGTCTAGATCAGTGAGTTTACCAGCCTTGGAGGTGTGAGTAGTTAGTAGCTATAATAATGCAGCAGTAAATTAAACCACTGTGAGTTTCTTAGTTTAGAACAAAAGAACCTATCACCCTGGAAGCTATAAAGTTGCATGAGAGAACCCACTAAGAAAACAACTGCCTTTCCTTTGAAACTTAAAATTTTACATGCCTGTCCTATCCTTTTGGCTATTACAAAATCTAGTAAAGAATCCAAATGATGACATCATTTTAATTTTTTTAGTCTTACAAGGTTTTCCTTATAATGAGTCATCAGGAAAAAGATATTTAGCAGACTTTTCCAGCATTATCAATTTCAATAACTCCATCTGTGTTAGGGAAGTTGTATGTTAGTTTCCTAGTATTTTTTGTTTTTGAAAAATAGGAAGAAGTCAAACTTTATTTCCTGGTTGATTACTGAAAATTACTCAAGATGTTAATTTAATGTGAACATTCCTTCTTCTGATGCCTACCTGTCTTCTATGCTTACTAACCAGATTTGACATGCTTATGAGTTCACCTAATACATAATCATCTGTTGTAGGAGCTGTTAAAATATTAATGGAGTGACCTCACAGAGAAAACTGATGTACGTGTCTGTGAAAACCTATACCACTTTCTTCAACATATCTCTTCTCTAACAACTGCTATTTTTTCTACCTGAGTGGGAAAAGAATAATTAACCTACTCCTTTAGGTTCTCACTTAGTTTTTAATAACTGAAAGTTGTGAATATTAAAGGATGTAAACCGACTTTTAGGTCATTGTACTTTCTTCTTCATATCCAGTCTAATCCAATCTTTTGCCTTGGTCTTCTAGTCTTTTTCTGTGAGGAGATAGCTAGGAGCTTATATTCCACTAAAATCTCAAGATCTTTTTAAGATAAACTGGTATCTACTCAGTACCTCCTCTGTTTTATATTTGTGAAATTGATTTTTCAGACCAAAGTATAAGATTTTACATTTACCTTTATCAAGTTGCATCTTATTAGATTCATCTCAGTGTTGTAGCCTGTTCCTATCTTTTTGTATCCTGACTTTGTCATTTGGTGTGGTAGTTGTCTCTCCTAACTTTGTATCATCTGCAAATTTGATAAGCATGTCATACATACTTTATGAAGCTTGGCTTTTTCTCAATTCTTACTTTCCATCTAGCCTTGTGCTGAAAGAACCAGGAAAGTTGTGATTACTGTCATTAATTTTGGTAGTTGGTTTTTCAGTCCACGTCTGGACCTGTGTTTTTCCATAGGTGTAGGGAACTCCTGGTGAGGAAACTCCCATCTATCAGTGAAGATCAGCATCTCTTCTGAAACTTTGAGAGAGTTGCCTGGGAACCTGAGAAGTTAAATAACTTGCCCAAACTCAAACGGCAAATCACATATATCAAGCAAGACTTGAACCTCGGTCTTCCGAATTTGGCTTTCTGTCTGTTCAGCTGTGGTACCTCTCTATTGTTACTGATTTTTTAATCATAGAGATTGAGAGATACTAGAGGACTGCAGAAGAGCAAGTGTTATTCCAAGTTACAGAAAGATGAAGACTGGAGTCTACGAACGGTTGACCATTGAGATTGACTTCAATTTCTGGTAGAATTCTAGAAAGTATCATTAATGATTAGTGAACATCTGGGAGAGGAAGTGGTGCTCAAACTATTTCATCAATAAGTCATGAAAGACTAACTTATTTTTTTCAAAGCATTACTAGAAGTTGGTAGTGGACTACTCCAAGGATGTTATGCTTGGCCCTGTGTTCTTTATAATTTTTGCCAATATTGGCTTAGAAAAAGGAATAGGTCCATCAATCGCTCAGCAAGCCTTTGTTTAATTCCTAGGACATCCTTATGAAAACTGTAGATGAGTTAAAGCCAAGAGAGACAGCTGTTACTTTGGACAGCAGGGTACAAAAAGATCTGAACAGACTACAGTGTTGGGCTAAATCCAATAAGGTGATATTTAATAGGAGCAAATGTAAAATCTTATACTTAGATTCAAAAAAATCTCCTTCATAAATACCAAGTGAGGGAGTTCTAACTATACAACAGTCCATCTTTAAAAAATCTTGTGATTGTAGTAGAATAGAAGCTCATTATCAAGAGTTAGATTGACAGGACTGTCAAGAAAAGCTGACTTGTTCTTGGCCTGCATTAAGAGGCATTTTGTCCAACACTGGGTAGATGATGTCCTGCTTTACTCTGTGCTGTTCGGAACAGAAGGACATTGATAAGCTGGATTGTGTCTTGTAGAGAGTGATTAGGATAATAAATGGTCCCAGGGTCATGCTATATGAAGATGGGTTAAAGGAACTGAAAACATTTCTCCCGAAGAAGAAAAGACTTAGGAGAAGGGCACAGAATTATAGGATCATGTATCTAGAACTGTAAGGGACCTTAAAAGTCACCTGGACCAGGGGGCAGAGCCAAGATGGCGGCTGGGAAGCAGTGACTGGTGTGAGCTCCCCACCAAGTCCCTCCAAAAACCTATTAAAAAATGGCTCTGAACCAGTTAGGGAGCTGCAGAACCCACAAAGTGGCAGAGGGAAGCAGGGCTCCAGCCCAGGACAGCCTG
>JAQQSZ010013075.1:0-11848 GCA_028646595.1 Phalanger gymnotis | reverse complement strand
CTCTCTTTTGTATTTGTTGTTGGGTTGTGTTTTTGGTTTTATTTTTGGTTCTTTTTCTTCTTTCTCATGATTCATTCCATTGGTCATAATTCTTCTCCACAACTTGACTAGTGTATAAATTAATTCAATGCCAAGTTATACATGGAAATTATATGAGATTCCATGCCTTCTTGGGGAGGGAGGGGAGAAAGGAGGGAAGAAAATGTGGAACTCAAAATTATGTAGAATCGTGTGTTACAAACTAAAAATAAAAATTTTAAAAAATAAAAAATAAAATTTATCTCTTGCAAAAAAAAAAAAAAGAAGGCGTTACATGACTTGCCCAGGGTCACACAGGTAGGTAAGTACCTGAGGCAGGATTTGTACTCTGGTCACTCGGGGTGACTCATTTGAAGGATACACACTCATGCGGTAGAATGAGCTATGGTCAATTTCAGAGGCTGGGGCTGGTTTGATCCTATTGTCTTATAGTTACACGGATGCATCTTAATATGGGCTATATCCCCTTCAGACAACATGTGTATGCTCTTCTTCTCCGTGGCCATTGAAAGCTTCTTTTCAGGTGGATTCAGGACGTTTGACTGGCATATACCCAAAGGACGATTGATGACTTCCCAGTTTGTTGTAGCATTTTTTTAATCCAATGTCTGTTCCAAATGTGTGAATGTGCCAAAAGATGCTGTCATGACAGCCTTATGTCTTTACAAATCAAAACAACAAGGAAGGTGGGGAAAATACGCTCCCTGGAAGGTCTGAGAGGTTTCCTTCACCGATTCAATCTGAGTATGGTTTGTTTCATGCTGAGCATTGATGATTGGGTTGATCCCCACAGAACTGACTGATGTGTGTCTCAAGCCATGAAGCCTTTTAGGAATCCTGAGGAGAAGTGGGGTTCCCAGGTGTTTCAGCAATCCAGCTAGCAGCTTCTGTAGGAGTAAGATCCACCCACAGCCAGCACCTGGAAAGCTGCCAACAGCATAGGTTCTTTTGATCTGCTTAACTAAGGAAAGCAAGGTGAAGGGGTTTGACAAGCTTACTTTAATTCAGCACACAAATATCATTCACTTAGTTCAGGGGGAAAAGCCAGCACACTGAACTTCGGAGCAAAATACAAACAAATTACAAACATTGACAGACAGACCCAATACAATTCATAGTTACCAACATCTAGGTTCAGCCCGGGAGCTCAGAACAAGAGTCCAGAGTCACGCGCACCACCACTGCTGCGACAAAGAGCTCCAAGGAAGAAAAGGCCAACCCTTGGTTTTATATCTTTTTCAGTCACACATGCGACTCACCCACTTGACCTAAAATTGGCACAAAGAGGTGACTTAAACCCATGTGGTCTAAGAGCCTCTGATGTCCCAAACCTATCACTCAAACTCATTTGTAAACTAGGCCCTCCCTGGAGTTAGCCCCACCTTGGGCCCCACCTTAGTTACCAATCCACACCCACATAGGTTTACACCTAATAGGGGTTTGGGCCTGGGGCTTAGCACCTAGTAAGGCTCAATGAAATACACTGAATTACTCAAAGGAAACAAACCAAACTTTTCAAGGGCACTTGTTGAACTAAGTGCTAAGGAGCCCATTTTGCTTACCAACACACCAGGACAAAAGGTTAACAGGGCTTTTTGTTTCCATTTGTCTAGGGAGGGTGACTTCCTGAGTTTCTTTACTATATATATTCTTTAACCACACACAAAAAAAACCCCTAACTTAAATCCCTCTTCGATTTCATTTAAGTGGCTTCCCTCTTGTACCATGCTTCCTCCCCTCACATACATTCTATTACTGTTTAATGGATCTCATGAGTGACCATGACATTTCTATCTGCAGACAACCTGATTATTAGGGGTGGTTTTAAACATCCTGAATGCTTCACCTGATTAATAATCTCATCTCATCAGTTTGGGGCCCCCTTCCAACACCACAGATTGTAATTTATCCACACCTTCTCCTGTATGGTTCTTGTCCATGTTCTGTCAGCCTCCAAAGAGGATCAACCCAATTTTATTCAATTCAACAAACAGTTATCCAACACCTATTATATATGTAACAGCCTTCACAAAGGCCCTGAGAGTTGTATTTATTTTTTCTCAGCTTGGGAAGAGAAGAAGTGAAATCAGGACTGGAGTGGCGTCTCTTCCTCTATAGGAGGAGTTTTGGAGGAGCTCTCTAAAAGAGAGGACAGGAGAGGACTGGAGGAGGAATAGAGGAGGAGGAAGACAGGATGAGGAGAGGAAGGAGAGAAGAAGAAGAAAGGAGGAAGAGAGGAGAGGTGATAGAGATTAACACGCCCATGCGTGCATATATGTAATAATTACAGACCCTCTATGGGAGATCATGAAAGGTAACCCCGAAACGAAACAGATAAGTGGAGGGGTGTATGTGCTTTTATGGATTGATCGATTGACTGATTCATTTACCTCAGGCACTGGCTGTAGTAGTTGGAGGACTGAAAGAAAACAAGCATAAGGACCTGGCAAACCTTCTGCCCCTGCCTTACCTCAGAATACATTTCTAGTTGGAATACACACACATACATGTATACACACATATACAACATTTGACAGATTTAACATTATTTCTCATTAACACCTATGGTTGACTCTGTTCTTACATTTCCTGGTTAGCTATATGAGGGTGCAGGACAGCTTGGGGCTGAGATCCCAATTACATAGCCTGTTATCAGAGGGTTCTTTGCTTTCTAATTAGGGACATCATTACAAGCCATTTCATAACTATACTTCCAAGAGCAGAATTACTACAAATTAAGTTATTTTAAAACCTGCCCCAGCAGAAATGAGTCTAACCTAGTGACCAAAGATACAAAGACAACACCAAATAGACTAGGCTCTCAAAGACCTTACATGCTTCTAGGGAAAATGACATTCTTACCTGATGAGCTGGAGACCTCCCTATAGTCTTTTAATTTTCTCTGGGTGCCTGAGTAACTCCTATGCTCTTTATATATGGTTTTAGTTCCTCATCTTCAAAACATGACAGGCCTATTTCCTTTTCTAATTATGTATTTCATAACTGATTCCTTTTATGCCACTTTCTGGGCTCAAGTAACCCTGAAGGCACCCCAATTATGCCCACTTCCATTTTTTTAAAAAATCTATTTTCCCTCAAATTAATCCATACTAATATATAATTAATTAATATGACTAATATAATTACATCAAATTATATTATAATATAACTAATTAGCATTACTTTCTATATAAATAATATATTCATTTCTATCTCAGGCTTAGCCTTGGATATAATGAGAACTACAGAATCAAGTTTGCTTACTTTCTAGACTCAGGCCGCAGATTCAAAAAGGCACAGAAACTTCTGCCGTACCACCATTTATGCATTCCCCAAATGCCTCAGGCTCTGCAAAATTGGGCAATAAAGCCACAGAGCTTATGGGGAAAGCGGAGTTAGCGTCCCAACACTCAAAGTTTTTGAAGGACACATAAAGAAGAAAAATAGGAACCCAATAAAAATGGTAGCACAGTTTTATAAATGTAGAATAGATGTATAAAGGAAATACATCAATACGTACAATAAATGGTGGCTGAGGCTGCTGCTCGGCTTTGGCCTCGGGCTGCAGGAGCAAGATGGGTCCTTAATAGCTCTAATAACTCTGGGCCTCCCGCCTGAGGCTAGGGTGGAAAGGGGTGGGGGCGGGGTAGACCAACTCCTCTCCACAGCACCTACTGCACCAGAAGATAGAGCATAAATACGGTACTTTACCTTGAAAAAGAGCCGAGGTTTGCTCCTGGAAGTGGGAGTTGAAGGGTTGAAGCTTGTACGTTATTGTGAAGTGGTGCAGTTTTTTTTTTTCATTCTCTCTGTTTCTCTCAGAAGAAATGGAACAAAAGCAAACCCAAAATTCAAGACATGCTCAAAATATTCCCTGATATATCAATCATGTTGGAACAGATTCACCTCTTAACGTTGTAGCAGAACTGACTATATGCTATGGCAATTTCTGGGACCCCAGCAGCCTTAAAATTTTAAATGAAAGCAGGTTAGGGCTGTGGGAGGAAAAAAAAAAGCCACAACCTTCCTTAAAGCAGCAGTCTCTAAAATAGGGTTAGGGCTTCTTGGGGGACCACGACTATGATCTGTGATCAAACAGGGTCAACTAAAACGGCAATGAGGAGTATTCCCTTCTGAACACCCAGGTCCCACTTTCCTATAACCCACCTCCATCCCTATTTTTGTTTTGGGGTGGACAGACTGAGTTGCACTATTAGATAGATGCATGCATATATGTGCATAAATATACACACAAACATGTACATACACACATGTGTATATATGTATAACTATGTCTATGTATACATAAATGTATAAGTGTGTACATGTAGAGATAATTTATAAATATATAGCGACTGGGTTTTTTAAATAGTCTTTTATTGATATGCACACACAATCAGAAAAGTTTGGAGATCACTGTGTTGGAAAACCCAACATTTTCCTAGAAACCTTCTGAACTAAATTACCTACCAGGGATAGAGAATCTGCGTCCTCAAGGCCACATGTGGCCTTATAGGTCCTCAAGTGCAGCCCTTTGATGGAATCCAAACTTCCCAGAACAAATCCCCTTAATAAAAGAATTTGTTCTATGAAACTTGGATTTGGTCAAAAGGCCACACTCAAGGACCTAGAAGGCCACACATGGCCTCAAGGCTGCAGGTTCCCCACCCCTGAACCCCTTCTCTGAGCAACTCATATTCTATTGACACCATTAAGTCTTTCAAAACCCCAGTTTCCTCTCCAAACAAACAAAATTCAGGGGTAACTACTTAGCTTTCTATTAAAGAGAGAATCAAGAAACAACCACTAGGGGGCTCAAGAGAACCTTTTTCAGTGGTTTTTCCTGGGCAACACATGCAGCGTCTTCATTCATTTGCTCTTTGTTGGATTTTTATTAGTTTTCTTTTCCCTTAGCTCTTTACATTAATATTTCTTTAGACTGCTCATAATATTCTTATGAAGTTGGGCAGCTCCACTCACTTTATAGCCAAGGAAATTGATTAATAGAATCCATTAAGTAACTTCCTCGGCTGAAGCAATTAGGCCATGGAGACAAGACTAGAATCATCTCAGCCTCCAGGAGGGACAGTTAGCAAATCCAACCACCCTTTTACAGATGAGGGAACAGACACCGAAAGGCATGGATCGTTAGTTTAGGCAGAACCAGAACGAGAAGCAATGGACTTCTGGTCCCACTGGCGGATCACTCGCTTAATTAGCGCTTCTCAAAATTCTTTAAGCAGGAGCAGGGCTGCTCATGGTTTCACAAGGTTTCCTTGTGAACTTGTCTCCTGGTATGAGACAGGAGACATTCCCAATATGCCCTTGTTAAATGACAGAGCCAAGAAGAATTTTAATCTTTGGCACATGTGAGCTGATGTAGAAAAGGAGAAATACTTCACCATTTGAAACTAGTGGTATCTGTGTGGCAGGGAGATGACGTTCTGAAGGTCAGAAGTGAGCCTCATGGATTGCTATTCCTGAGGAGTGCAAGCATGGCATTCTTCCACTGTGCCTACAGTAGGGTATTTTTGTTTGTTTTGCCTTCACTGAGCACTGAGGCTGGGGCAGCAGCTTCCGGGGAGGAAAGGAGGTGGCAGGGACTAGAATTGGAGAGTTGAGCTTTGAGGCACACTGTCCCACCGCTGCCAGAGCTCCGACGGCTGCAGTTGTCTCTGCTTTCAGTCACCAGAATGGGTGCTGACTTTCTATTTGGGAGACTGTGAGCTAAGGTCTCCCCTTTCCTCCCCTGCTTCTCCGCCAAAATAGGACAGAAGCTGATTTCAAAGTTTATATTGTTATGAAAAGTTTCTTTTCTCATTTCTTTTTAAGTAGTCTGAATGTCTTTTGTGGTAAGATAAACCTGACTGGTGCTGATCCTCTAATCTGATGAGCTGCAGAAAGGCAGGACATTGGAGGACAGGAATATTCAAAAGACCGCTGAATTTGAGCCCTTGCCCCTGGATGTACTAGACTTTTCTCCTGGAAGGAAGCAAAGACAAACTGATAAAGAATCTTATGGTTTCGATTTATTGATTTCAGAAGATCTTCCCAAAAGACAGAAAATAAACTGAATTTGGGGTGTTGGCTTTTTTTCTTTGCCCTAGCATAAAATTTAGTCAATGTACCATTTTGCTATCTGGGACAACTTGAAGCTGCTGACCTCACTCCCTCCTTCCTTCTTCTTCCCCACCTGTCATTGCATGTACGTGCAGAAAAATGCTTTTTGCTACAGTAAGACCAAGTCTACAGTAGAGTAGGAACTGAGAAAAAGTGTGGCTGGACCAGGCCAGCAAAGCCCACATTCCAAAGGTGGGGGCCAGAGGAGGAAATTTTTTTTTAACCATTTTGATTTTATCTCCAACCCCCAGGCTATAGAATGTTACATACAGATTTTTTTTAAGAACCTAAATAAATTCTCTATCTAAAACTACTTATTTCCACATAAAATCAGCTGCAGAAACTGAACTAGAAAGATCTGCTTTTAGCTGCATTACTGGTCATAGCATAAGCAGTTGACCTCACTCACACCAAGGACCTGAAATTCTTCAGAATCTTGAGATGCTAATGAAATAAGGCACTCTAACTATAGAGCAATATTAAACATATATGTACACACATATAATATATATGTCCACAGGCACTAGATGGCAGCATTAACTATTATTTCAAAAGAACTTAACAGTATTTGAGGAATTATATATACATATATATATACATATATGTATATATGTGTGTATGTGTGTATATTCCCAAGCTATTTCAGTAGTATAAAAATTTGACTTGCTGAATTTTATTCTCATCTACCTTATATTGTTAGGACATATTTTAAGTATTTGTCATATTTGTCAGTAAAGGACAGCTTTTGTAGATTGAATCTGCCCGTCATTATGCGCAGTACCCCTCTGAACAGGGTAGAGGGGCATCCTGAGGATTTCTACTAGGCTTCAAGTAGAACAGTAAATGCCCTCGTTCCCCACCTACCTGGCATTAGACTTGAGCAGGGCCTAAGATTTGTGAAATATATTGTTTTCAGTGGTCAACTACTTCCTCATTCTGTACCTTCCCCTCTTTTCAGCTCCCTCCACTAACCT
Source organism: Phalanger gymnotis (assembly GCA_028646595.1). Classification (NCBI taxonomy): domain Eukaryota; kingdom Metazoa; phylum Chordata; class Mammalia; order Diprotodontia; family Phalangeridae; genus Phalanger; species Phalanger gymnotis. The sequence continues at coordinate 4,715 of JAQQSZ010013075.1, read as the reverse complement.
TTCCCTGCCCCTTGCGATGCCTTCGGGCTGTCCACCCCATGAAACACTGCATGCCATCTGGGCCTGTGTCATGTGAAGATATTGGATCAGAACGGAAAGGGCCTTTAGGTCATCTAGCCCAACCAATAGCTAGGGGAAGGAAAGGAAACAAGCACTGATTAAGTATCCACTGTGTTCCAGGCACAGTGCTAAGTGCTTTTACCGATATTTTCTCATTGGCTCCTAACAACAACCCAGGAAGGTAGGTGCTATTATCCCCCTATTGAGAAAAAATTGAGGCAGACAAGTTAAGTGATTTGCTGAGGTCACATAGTAATATTTGGTCTATACTTATAAACCCCTAATGACAGCAGACTTCTCAGGTGCAGCCCGTGCCACTTTCAGACACCATTAATTATTAAAAGGATTTTTCTTTCATTAAACCAAATTTGTCTCTCTACGACGTCTGCCTATTGGTTCTAGCTCTGCCCCTTGGGGCCAAACAAAATAATCCTAATATTTCTTCTACTTGACAGCCCTTCAGATATTTGATGATAGCTATCATCTTCCCCTTTAAATTTCCTCTGCAACTAGAACAGGGGGACTCAATGAGGTGAGCCTGACCCCTTACTGCCTTTTCCCTTTTTTCCCCTTTCCTGAGAAGGAACATCTATCCCGAAATGGCTGTGTCCAGGTTTGGACGTGATCCTGTGCATTCTAACGGTCCTAGATCCAAATGAGAGTGCTAACTGCCAGCAGATAGAGCTTCTGCACAGAAGACTGCCATCGAGATGAGCCGTCCTGGCCTGGCTGTTTAGAAGGCAGGGAATTTGGGAGGGGTGAGGGAAGGGATAGTGCAAGGAGGAGTGAAATGTAACTATGTTTACTTAGCAGTCTGGGGAAGGGTGATGAGGTTTAAGTATCAACCTCCCAGGAGAATATAACAGTAGGTATAAGTTAAGTTACTGAAGCCTGTTTTAAACCTTGCAATTAATGTGTGCTTGTATTTAGTGTTTAGAAAGAAAAAGGAGCTTAACCTTTTTTTCAGTAGAGGCAGCCTTCTTCCCCACCCCACCCTGCTGCCTCCACCCAGGATTTAACCCAGTCTAGATTACAGGTGTGGATCCAATGAGAGGGGTCACTGAGAAGAGAAAGGAGGTGATCACATATCCCTTGGGCTCTATAGCAATTATTAGTTATGCCTTCCACATCACGACTTTCCCCATCACGGTTTCAATATATCATGGGTCAGCATAAAAAATTAATTGGGAATTTTAAGAGAGTTTTGGGGAAGCTGCAGATGACTATATGAAGGCCAGCAGACAGCACAGAAAAAGTTTAGAAGCTCAGAAATGCATAAAATATATGTACAGTATTGTATAGGCCCAATGCTCACTGTGTCACCTAGTCCATATATTACCTCCCTAACAACAAGACTTGGTCAAAATTTTAGAATAAGGTACTGTAAACACCCCCCCCCAAAAAAGCAAAAAATTCAGATTTCTCTGGTACAAAGGGAGGGCCAAAAAATTTTATGTGGATTTTCTAGATCAAGGGAGTACCATGTCCCTAACCCCAAGTATGGAAGGGATAACTGTATCTTTGCTACAGGCACAACTTGTTTCTTATAAACTGAAAGGACATCTACTGAAACATACATGGGATCCTCTCCATTCCACTTGTTACCCAATCCCCTGTGGCTTATATTTCCTGATTTATATTCACCCTATCCCTTCTTGAAGCTTATATATCAATACCTCTTATGGAGTATGAAGAACTAGAAGTATTCTATGAAGAATTTGATAAAATTCTCTAAACCATGTCAACATATTCCTTGATATTTGGTGACTTTAGTAAGAAAGTGGGTACAGGGGAAGATGATGAACAGTATGGTGGAGAATATGGTTCAGTCTTGCTTTTCATTCGTTCATTCAGTCATTCCTTTGATGACATCTTTGATTCCATTTCTACTTCTTTTCTATAATGTATTGCATCCTGCTCATTCCTACCTTGCATCTCTCCTTTGTCCTTTGGGTAATTTTAGTTTCAATTCTTTGGACATTATGACCACCTTGGAAGAAGATTCTCACCAGAAGGTTGATAGATCTTTGTTTTAGTGCCTGTATCTTAATAGACAGGAAATGACTGATCATTGGTCTGAAAGTCATCTCAGAATGTGTAGAGTGCCTAATTAGAGCAAAGTTTAAAATCAACACCATACTAAAAGAAAAGGAATGATGTGGTATCATCGCATAATTGTGAAAATTACAACTTGAGCTATTCAAAACAGTTATTGGGATCAATTTTAATCAACATAAAATGATGCCACAATGAGGCGGCTTTAAAAAAAACAAACGAACCCTAAAATTTGCTTAGGTCAGTGTCTAGGCCTAGCCAAGAGACATGGCAGACACGAGCAGCACCAATTTAGTGTATTAACTCGTTTACAAAATGTTATAGGAAAGGTTGTTAGGTTATAAGGAACATCACCTCACAAAACCCCTGCAAAGAGCAGAGAAAAAGAAACAAATTGGCAGAGAGCTCATAAGCCCCACATGACCTGTGTTATCCCAAAGAGCCTGATGTGTTCTTTGTGAACGTGTAATTAAGTACTCAAGATGATGTGGGAGGTATAGACCAGACCAAGCAATCACCAAAAAATCTGTGCTAGGTATGATGTACTTTGGAGCATACTGAATGGTTGATTTTCAAGATATTCCAAAGAGGGCAAGATATCAAATGAGGAGAAAAAAATAAAATCACTTTTATGCACTTTTATGTTCTCGACCTCATTGGATATGACTTACCAGAGGATTATTGAACAAAGTTATGCCTGTGATTTCATCATGCAATTTTGCGTTATCTGATCATATGCATAGGAAATATCTTGTAGGAAGCTTCCAGGATTCATTTTTCTCTGTGACACATCAAATGTTTTCTTATAAGTGATAATCAATAAACAATGTAAGAGCCTATATTTTCTATGCTTTAGGGCTAATTTTTTTTCAATGTGATGATATAGCTGCTGAAAATGCTTTGCAAAGGGTTGCTAATTCTCTTCTCATATTTTTATCAAGGATACACTTAAAGATTTCATAAACATGAGAAAAGTGAGGTCTAGCTATTGATGTCCCTCCCTCCACTGAAATAGGTCATTGGTTCATAGATCTTGGGCAGAGACTGAAGATTGATCCAGAGAATAAGGCTGTGTGAGACAGGGGGAAGAGCACTGGCTTTGAAGACTGAGACCTGTTTCAATTCTTCCCTCTATCCTTGGAAAACAACTATCTCTCTGGGCCTCAGTTTTCTCATCTGTAAAATGAGGGGATTGAGGTAGTTGACCTTTGCATTTCCTTCCAGTTCTAATCTTATGATCCTATGATCTATAGATATAGCATTAATTTAAAAAAATGAAAACAACTAATATTTATGGAACAGAAAGATGGAAGGTGCCTTGGAGGGAGGTTGGAGGGAACCTATTAAAAAAGATGGGGCTTCCAAAGAAGTCCATAAAATGGACCAGAAGTGACTGGGCATTATTGGAATGGGCCTGGGGAGAGGTAGGGTTAATTTGAATTGGGATAAACATTCATGAAGAGGCAGCAGGAGTAGTATATAGCTTGCTTCTAGGGCAGTAATGTTAGAAGACAGGTATGGGGGAAACTAATGTGAAGGGAAATACACTAGCACAGCATTTGATAGTAGGGGAAGAGGATTTATCAGTGGGGAGAAATTAGTCAGTGGAGGACCTTACAGAATTCACCAGTCCTCAAAATTCCAATATAATCTGTAATGTTTATATTTCAGAGGGTACCTGCACCAAGCTTCACTTCCAGGGATTGTGATGCCAGATTAATTCTATTTCTTTATATACAAAATGAGAAGAGGAGGGGTGGATTCTGTAGTGTCTTCAATTGTAAGTTGGACATGCTCTCTGAGGATTCTTCCAGTTCTAACATTCTTTGCTTCTAATTCTATGAAAGGTTTCAAATTTGGAAACACTCATCTCATCTCAGCTAGTAACAATTTAAAATAAGATTGCCCGTTTCATTGTTTTAGTACCTGAGCTTAAAAAAAAAAAGACTGGACCCGTGATTTAATCAGTGCCAGGAACTCTTAAATTTTCTCTACCAGTTCAGGTTAGCACGTTCTCTGAAGCTCAGTCTTACAGAGCTGCCTAGAACCCTGGGAAAGTTGTGACTTGTCCAGGATGCGACTATCAGAGGCAGTATTTGAACCCAGCAAATGGCAGCTGCTAAACAGCTAATTCTCGCAGCTAATCTACAGCCAGTGAACAGCCTAAAATCAGCTAAGTCAATCTCTCAAAAGTGGACTGCTAAATTTTCATTAATTTATGACCTCTCAGACTAACAGGTTCTTTAAACACAGTACTCAGGGATCTGAACGAAAGACTCACTTGGGTAAACTGCCCGACAGACCCCATTGGCAGGAGAAATAATTGGAGACACCAGGGATCAGGTTCCTAGCAGTATAGCAACCTAAGCGTAGTGGCCTGGAAGAAAGGTCAGGCAGGAAAGGAAGGGCAGTGGGCTGGGATTTCCAACACACATAAATGCGTATACTCTTCTGTACAAGCAATTCTCCATGAGTCACTGTGTTGTTAAGCAAAATTGTCTCATTAGCATGGCTTTTGTTTCTTTTGAGTGGAAGTACTTTCAGCTGTTAAGTGCTAAGCCCCAGGCCCAGGGCCCTGTCAGGTGTGAAACCTGTGTGGG
>JAQQSZ010013074.1:0-11848 GCA_028646595.1 Phalanger gymnotis | reverse complement strand
GGAAATGGGGAGAAAATTTGTAATTCAAACGCCTGTGAAAATCAATGCTGAAAACCAAACATGTCAAAAATAAATTTAAAAAAAAATTTTTTTCTGCATCTATTGAGATAATCATATGGTTTCTGTTAGTTTTGTTGTTGATATAATCAGTTATGCATCCTAATATTGAACCAGCCTTGCATTCCTGGAATAAATCCTACCTGGTCATAGTATATTATTATTTAGATAAATTGCTGTAATCTTTTTGTTAATATTTTATTTAAATTTTTTGCATCTATATTTGTTAGGGAAATTGGTGTATGATTTTCTTTCTCTGTTTTTACTCTTTCTAGTTCAGGTACAAGTACCACATTTGTATCATAAAAAGAATTTGGTAGGACTCCTTCTTTGCACATTTTCCAAGACAGTCTATATAGTATTGTAATTCATTGTTCTTTAAATGTTTGACAGAATTCACTTGTAAATCCATCTGGCCCTGGAAATTTTTTTCTAAGGAGTTCATCGATGCCTTATTCAATTTCTTTTTCTGAGATTGGATTATTTAAGTATTTTACTTCCTCTTCTGTTAATATGAGCAATTTATATTTTTGTAAATATTCATCCATTTCACCAAGATTGTCAAATTTGTGGGCATATAGTTGGGCAAAATATTTCCTAATTATTGTTTTAATTTCCTCTTCGTTGGTGGTGAATTCACACTTTTCATTTCTGATACTGGTAATTTAGTTTCCTTCTTTCCTTTTTAAATCAAATTAACCAAAGGTTTATTTTATTTTTTTCCATAATACCAGCTCTTAGTTTTATTTATTAGTTGAATAGTTTCCTTAATTTCAATTTTATTAATTTATCCTTTGTTTTTCAGTATTTCTAATTTGGTATTTAATTGGGGATTTTAATTTGTTCTTTTTCTAGCTTTTTTAGATGCATGCCCAATTCATTGATCTCTTTCTCTATTTTATCCATGTAGGCATTTAGAGATATAAAACTTCCCCGATGAACTGCTTTTGCTGCATCTCATAAGTTTTGGTATGTTGTCTCATTATTGTCATATTCTTAGATGAAGTTATTGATTGTTTCTACAATTTGTTGTTTGACCCACTCATTCTTTAGGATTAGATTATTTAGTTTCAAATTGACTTTTGGTCTATCTTTTCCATGGCCCTTTATTGGATATAATTTTTGTTGCATCATGATCTGAGAAGGATGCATTTGATATTTCTGCCTTTCTGCATTGGATTGTGAGGTTTTTATACCTTGGTACATGGTTAGTTTTTGTGCAGGTTGCATATACTGCTGCGAAAAAGGTACATTCCTTTCTATCCCCATTCAATTTTCTCCAGATATCTACCATATCTAACTTTTCCAAAACTCTATTCACCTCCTTAACTTCTTTCTTGTTTATTTTGTGGTTAGTTTCATCTAGTTCAGACAGGGTGAGGTTGAGGTCCCTCACTAGTATAGTTTTGCTATCAATTATCTTCTTGTAACTCCCTTAACTTCCCCTCTAAGAACTTAAATGCTATACCACTTGGTGCATATTTGTTTAGAAATGATATTGCTTCATTGTCTATGGTGTCTTTTAGCAGGATATAGTTTCCTTCCTTATCTCTTTTAATTAGATCTATTTTTGCTTTTGCTTTGTCTGAGATCAGGATGGCTACCCCTGCTTTCTTTAACTTCAGCTGAAGCATAATGTATTCTGCTCCAGCCTTTTACATTTATCCTATGTGTATCCCTCTGTTTCAAATGTGTTTCTTGTAAACAACATATCATAGTATCATGATTTTCAATCCTTTCTGTTATCCAGTTCTGTTTTATGAGAGAGTTCATCCAATTGACATTCACAGTTGTGATTACTATCTGTGCCTTTCCATCCTATCCCTCCCCACCCCCTTTTATGCTTTTCTTTCTCCTTTCTCCCTTTCCCTCCTCACTAGAGTTTTGCTTTTGATCACTGCCTCCCTCAGTCTGTCTTCCTTTCTATCAGGCCCCCTCTCTTTTCCTTTACTACATTTTTCTCTCCCTTATCTTCCTCCCTTTTCTTTCCCCTTTCCCCTCCCACTGCCTAAAGGGCAAGTTTCATTTCTGTACCTGAGTATGTTATTCCCTCCTTGTACCAAATACAATGAGAATAAAGTTCAAACAATGCTCATCTTCTTCCCTTCTTTCCCTCTACTGCAATATGTCTTTGTGCCTCTTCATGTGATGTAATTTACTCTTTTCTGCCTCTTCCTTTTCTCTTCTCCCATTATAATCTTTTTTTCAGTGCTTAATTAGGTTTTTTATCATCACATCAAAATTGACTTAAACTCAGCTCTTCTGTCTATGTATTTCCCTTCTATATGATGTAGACAAGATACAGTTCTCAAGAGGTGTATCATCTTCCCATGTAGGGATGTAAACAGTTTGTCCTTATTGAATAACATCTTTCTCCCCCGCCTCCTGTTTACCTTTTTATGTCTCTCTTGAGTCTTGTATTTGAAGATCAAATTTTCTGTTGAGCTCTGGTCTTTTCATCAGGAAAGTATGGAAATCCTCTATTTCATTGAATATCCATCTTCTTGCCTAAAGGATTATGCTCAGTTTTTCTGAGTAGTTGATCCTTGGTTGTAATCTAAGTTCCTTTGCCTTACAGAATATCATATTCCAAGCCCTCAGATCTTTTAATGTAGATGCTGCAAGATCCTGCATAATCTTATGATTCTGCAATATTTGAATTGTTTGTTTATGGCTGCTTGCAGTATTTTCTTCTTGATCTGATAATTCTGGAATTTGGCTATAATATTCCTTGGTGTTTTCAATTTGGGATCTCTTTCAGGAGGTGATTGGTGGATTCTTTTGATGATTATTTTACCCTATGATTCTAGGACTTTAGGGCAATTTTCCTTGCTGATGGCTTGAAAGATGCTATCCAGGCTCTTTTTTAAAATCATGGTTCTCAGGTAGACAAATAATTCTTAAATTATCTCTTCTGGATCTATTTTCCAGGTCAGTTGTTTTTCCAGTGAAGTATTTTACATTTTCTTCTTTTTTTTCATTCTTTCAATTTTGTTTGATTGATTCTTGATGTCTCAGAGAGTTATTAGCTTCCAGTCACCCAATTCTAATTTTTAATGAATTATTTTCTTCAGTTAGCTTTTATACTCCCTTTTCTATTTGGCCAATTTGACTTTTTAAGGAGTTGTTTTCTTCAATGGACTTTTCCCCCCCATTTTGTCAATTATATTTTTAAAGGAATTGTTCAATTTTTTCTTCTACTTCTCTTATTTGACTTTTAAAATCCTTCTTGAGCTCTTTCAAGAATGATTTTTGGGCTTGAGAGAGTTCATATTCACCTTTCAGGTTTTGAATGTGGGTATATTGACCATGTTGTCTTCTCCTGAATTGTTTTCATCTTCCCTGTCACCAACATATTTCTCTATGGTCACTGATTTTTTTCTTCTTCCTCATGTTCGTCTTTTTTCTGGCTTTTAAATTTGATCTCTGCTTCTGGGGCCTAGGGGGTGCTGCCCAGACTTTTTATGCTGGGGGCTTGGGGCCAGGTTACTAGTTTTCTGTGCTAAGGCCTCAGGTGCTGGCAGCTGAATGTTGTAGTGGTCTGGTAGTTTACCTCATGCTGAGCTAGAGCTGGTGGTGGTGACTGGTATGTGCCTAGTGTTGGTGCTTGCCTGCTTCTCCACCCTGGGGTTTAGGATCTCCACATGGTCTGCTGAGGTTGGGCTTACTGTTGGCTTACTGGGACACCTCCTGTCCTTTACTGGTCCTCTTCAGCCACAGCAAGACAGGCCTTTCTCATTAATTCCCCTAGCCTTCTGAGCTGATCAACTGCTGCTAATGTTTCTGCTGGCTCCACTGTTCCAGGATTTTTCATGGGGCAATATTGTCTGGGTTTTTCAAGGTCAACAACGGAGGGTGAGAGCAGCTTACTGCTTTCCTCCCCATCTTGGCTCCTGGAAGTTGAAATAGGTGACTTTCAAACATACAGTCTGTGTGATAGCCCCAGGAGTAGTTGTTGCTGCTGCCACAGGCCCTACACAGGACTGCATTTCTCTCTCACCCTGTTCCAACAGACCCCCATCCTGTGCCAAGAGGTCTGGGAATGACCACTGGTGCTAGTGATTCAATCTGCTGGGGTCTGCTCTGTCTTTGCTGTGTTTGAGTCTGTGCTGGTGTAGCCTGTGTGCTAGACTGTGCTCCTCTCCCAGGAAGGTGCAACACATCCTTCCTGCTGACCTACCAGATTGTCTTCGGTCTGAAATCTGCCACATTCTGTCTCTTTGTAGCTTCTGCTGCTCTAGAATTTTTTCAGATTCACTTTTTAGAGGTATTTGAAGGACTTTGTGGAAGAGCTCAGTTGAGTCCCTGCTTTTACTCCACCATCTTGGCTCTGCCCCTGTCAAAATCTAAGTCCCTTCTTGGGACTTCCCCATCTTGGCTTTAGTCAGTTGCTCCTTTTGGCACCTCTTCTCTTGCTAAGGGAGATGTTTCTCAGGAAATTCCATTTTTTCATACTTAAAAGTCCAGATTCCTGGTTTGTATTGCCTAGGAAAAGCATATTCTTCTAACTGGGATGATAGAATTAAAGAATGATGATATTTAAAAGCTTCTTCCTGTGCTGTCTAGGGTATTAGGAATCATAAAGGATCACTATTCCTGGGGTTCAGAAATTACTCCCATTTGGACCGTGTAGCTCCTCCTATTGCTACTTCCTAGGGCAAGAAACATTATGGCCTCATGGATAAAAATATATCAGCCTGTGCCCCAGGGGAGAATATCCTTCTCTCTTACAATCATTAGATCAGCTATTTAAAGATTTTTTTAATAATCAACTTTATAATTATCAATAAACAGGAACATGTCCACATACAAAAACAGAAAAAGAGAGTATATGAAACCATCTCTATTATATACAGCTTGTTTTTTAAAAAAATATATATTAAATTTAACACGATAGCGCTATTTCTTCTGTTTTTTAAAAATACTTGATTTATGTTCTTTTCATTTTTTGCTCTCATTTACCCCACCTCCAACAACTTGTCAACTCATCCTTCACAGGCCTACTTTGTAACAAATTAGTGTGGTCAAAACAGCTGAACATATTATTCAAGTCTGAAAAGGTATGTCTCATTCTACACCTCTAGTCCATCATCTCTCCCCTAAGAAATAGGAAATATCACTCTTCTGGAGTTGTTATTTGTCATTGCACTGATCAGAGTTCTTGAATCTATCAGTTGTTCTCCTTTACATTATTGAAGTTTCATAATATTAATCATTCTTTTTTGTGTACTTCACTGTATCAATTCATATGAGTCTTCCCAGGTTTCTGTAATTCAGTTATATTCATGCAACATAATTTTTTTTTAGCAATTCCCCAGTTAATTTGCACCCACTTTATTTTTGGTTCTTTACTACACTAAAAAAACTGTTGCTGTAAATACTTTTATATGTATGGTACACTTCCTCCTTTCTTTGATCTCTTTGGGGTATGTGGTTAGTAGCAGCATCACTGGGTGAAAGGGCATGCACAGTTAAATGAATTTTGGAGTAGTTTCCAAATTGTTTTCCAGAGTAGCTAGACCAATGCACAGCTCTGCCAGCATGCTATCAATAGTAAATGTCCTCTCTCAGCCCGTCCAACAATTGTCATGACCAAAAAGGAAGATTTTTGGGCGGGATATCTTTGCCAAGCTTGTGGGTGTGCTTTTTAATGTACATTTCTCCTGTTATTAGTGATTTAGAGCATTTTATATATTTGTTGATAGCTTATGTTTTTTATTTTGAAAATTGCTTATATTATTTGACCTTTTATCTATTGAAAAATAACTCTTTTCCTCAAATATTCCTACCAATTTTCTATATATCTGGGATCTCAGACTTTTATCAGCGATATAGGCTGCAAGGATTTTTTTCCACAGTTAATTTTTTCTTTTCTAATTCTAGCTGTATTGATTTTACTGCTGCAAGAACTTTTCAATTTTATGTAATCAAAATTGCCAATTTTATTCTTTATGATCACCTCTATTTCCTATTTGGAAAAGAATTTCCCCCCATCTGTAGTTGTGAAATGCACCTCCTTCCCTTATGTTCTGATTTGTTTATGTTACGGCCTTAAAGATAAAGTTCATATATCTATGGAGCTTAAATGAAATGTTGATCTAAGCCTACATTCTCCTAGGTCAATTTCCAATTTTTGTAGCAGTTGACCCAACAGATTTATTGATTGCCATTTTTAAAAAAATCTAAATTGGAATATGTCCAATGCATTCAGAAGTTATTCTTGTCTTTGATTTAGACTTCACTTCCTGGTGTTTTTATTTTATTTTTCTCAAATATTATGTTCTTATACCAGTAGTTAGTGTTCTGAGTCTGTCAAACAAAAAGCTACTAGGATTGATTCTGGGTCTTGTATACCTCTTCTGTTTCATTGATCAATTTTTCAATTTTTAATAGAATGCTGTATAGTTTTAATGATTAGTGATGGGAAGTTTAGTTTGAGATCTGAGAGTACCAGGTCCTCATTCATGGTTTTTTTTTCATTATTTCAACCTCTTGTTCCTCCAAATAAAGTACGTTAATATTTTGTCTAGTTCCATGAAATAACTGTTTAAGAGTTTAAGTGGTATGATTTTAAATATATAAATCAATTTTGGTATTATTGCCATTTTTTAATGTTAATACAGTTCAACCATAAGGAATTGATATTCCCCTAATTACTTATTTTCATTTATTTTTGTAGAGGGTATTTTGTAGTTGCAACCATATATTTCCTGGGTATTTGTTGATAAATACTTTTCTAGATATTTTATGGATTCATTTGAACAGAATTTCTTTGTTCTAGATCTTCCTACTTGGTTTTATTTGTAATATGCAGAAATTTTCATGGATTCATTTTATATTGTGATACTTTATTGGTTATTAATTACTCAGGTTTAGTTTAATCTCTAGGATTCTCTTAGTAAACTACCATAAACTTTAAAAGGTGACAGTTTATCTCCTCTTTGCTTATATTTATTCCCTCAATTTATTTTTTCTTGTCTTTTGCTATAACCAGAATTTACTATATCATATAGTAGTGGTGATAGACATAATTTGCTTTGTCTCTGAGCCTATTAGAAAGTTCATTAGTGTTTCTCCACTAGAGATAATGCGAGTTCTTTGTTTTTGATAGATACTATTTATCATATTAAGGAAAGAACCATTTTTCCCATGCTTTTTAATATTTTAACATTAAAAGGATATCATAGCTTGTCAAAAGTTTTTTTCTGCATCTATTGACACAATCATGAGATTTTTTAAAATTTTTAACGTGGTATATCATATTTATAGTTTTGCCAGTATTATGTAACCTTAAATTCTTATTATTAACCTGACATGAACATAACGTATAATCTAACCTTGGCATAGAATATAATCATCTATCTTTATCCCTGTATATACTTAGATTCTCTCCTGAAGGAAGAAAAAGAAAGAGTGCTCCAGAAATTTTGTCAGCTTTGTTTTTAGTCTGGGTCAGTGGGGTGCCTTCTTCTATGACAATCCCTTGAGCAGTAGTGAGAGCCAAACAGTTTGGTAGAATCAACAAAAGCATCCTTAAGTATGGAAAGAAGAGACCTCTTCATACTACTTCTCGAGTGTAGGACATCTTTGTCACTATGTGATAACTTAATTGAACTCACACTGCATCTCTTCATTGGTGTTTGGGCCTCCTTTTAACTTCACTTAGAAACTGTGGTGTTCTAAGGCCTGCAACTGCAAAACAACTCTAGAAGAGTATATTAAAATGATGAATGTTTACACCATGGATCATCTTAATATAGTTAAAAAATACTGTGCAATTTCTTAAATCCAGTCTAAACCAATCTCTCCTTGTCTTCTCATTCTCAGCCTTTTCCTATCCCAAATATATATTCTAATGTACTCACCCAGTGGACTGGCTCTTCACCTTCATGGATTACTCTGGACAATAGGCATTTTGGGTTCATTGATTTTTCACAAACGATTTGGTAAGTGCATCACTTTTGAATAATCATGGATTTCTTGTGGGGATCAAATGAGAAAGTAATTATAAAGTGCTTAGCATAGTGCTTGGCATATAGTTAATATGTAAAAGTACATAAATAAAAAGTATATAAATGCTAGCTATCATCATCATTTTTAGTAACAGCAGTGGCAGCAGCAACAGTATCTCATTGAGGAGGCCCTTGATTTTTTTAAAATTTTTTAAAAAAATTTATTTTATTTTTAATTTATGTAATAAAACACATTTCCGTAATGTTTTATAATAAAAAGATGGCTGCACGTGAAGCTGCAAATCTATTATGTACAACTTGCTATTTCTTTTAGATTTATGATAAAGTTATCGCGTAAATTTCTTTTTTCCTGTTTTTCCTCCTCCCCCACCCTAAAGATAGCTACCATTAGACAAAAATAGGTATATATATGTAAAATTATTCTATACATACTTCTGTTTATCAGTTCTTTCTCTCTATGCAGTTAGCATCTATGTTCATATGTCCTTTATAATTTGGGCATTTATAATAGTTAAAATGACTTATTTTCTCAAAGTCATTCTTAAAACAATATTACTTTTATTATATACAATGTTCACTTTGTTTTGCTCATTTCACTCCTAATTATTTTTTTGCAAGTCTTTCCATGTTTTTCTAAGATCTTGAGTTCATAATTTCTTTTAGCACAGTAGTATTCCATCACTGTCATATACTGCAACTTGTTTAGCTATTCCCCAATTGATGGGTATCCATGTAATTTCCATTTCTTTGCCACCACAAACAGAGACTCTATAAATATTTTTCCCTTTTCTCCTAATCATCTTTGGAAATAGACCTACTAGTGGTATTTCATTTGTAGTGGCCCTTCAGTTTTTTGGAGCTTTAGCACAATATCACATCTTTTATTTGAAATTCAAATTTTCTATTTAACTTTGGTCTTTTCATCAAGAATGATTGAAATGCCTCTGTCTCACTGAGTGTTTGTTTTCCCCCTGAAGGATTAAACTCAGTTTTTCTCAGTAGCTGATCCTTGGTTGTAATCCTAGCTCCTTTGCCTTCTGGAATATTATATCCAAGCCCCTCAGTCCTTTAATGTAGAAGCTGCTAAATCTTGTGTTATCCTGACTGTGGCTCTGGCATACTTGAATTGTTTCTTTCTGGCTGCTTGCATTATTTTCTCCTTGATTTGGGAAATATAATATTCCTGGGGGTTTTCATTTTGGGATCTCTCTCAGGAGGTGTTTGGTGGATTCTTTCAATTTCTATTTTACCCTCTGGTTCTAGAGTATCAGGGCAATTTTCCTTGATAATTTCTTGAAAGATGATGTCTAGGCTCTTTTTTTTTGTCATGGATTTCAGTTGGTCCAATAATTTTTAAATTCTCTCTCCCGCATCTATTTTTCATGTATATCGACAATCCAGCTAGCAGCTTCTGTGGGGGTGTAAGATCCACCAACAACCAGCGCCCAGAAAACTGCCAACACAGGTCCTTTTGATCTGCTTTACTTAAGGAAAGCAACCTTAAGGGGTTAACAATCTTACTTTAATACAGTATACAGATAATATCCACCTAGTTCAGGGGAAAAAGCCAGCACCCTGAATTACAGACTAAATACAATTCATAGTTATCAACATCTGGGTGTACAGCCAGGGAGCTCATTAGAATGGCTGGCCCAGAGTCATGCACCACTTCCGCTGTGGCTCAGAGCTCCAAGTGAGAACGCTAACCTTTGTGCTTATATATACTGTTCAAGGCCGGAGGGCCCTGACCTCACCCAGGCTGGACATGGAGAAGTTCCCCATCGCCAATATCACATTAGATACAAATCAATGGCTCCCAATTGTCTCAGTGCTGAGAAATACAAAATCATCCCACTTTATCTGCCCCATTCAAACAAAGTCCAAAATCATTAAAGGTCAACACCAGGTCAATTGTTTATCCAATGAGATATTTCACATTGTCTTCTATTTTTTCTTTCTTTTTGTTTTGTTTGACTGTTTCTTGATTTCTCATAAATTCCATTTGCTCTATTCTAAGTTTTAAGGAAGTATTTTCTTCAGTGAGCTTTTGTACCTCCTTTTCCATTTGGCCAATTCTGCTTTTTAATGCCTTCTTCTCCTCATGGGATTTTTGCACCACTTTTACAATTTGGCCTAGTCTGTTTTTTTAGGGTGTTATTTTCTTCAGTATATTTTATGTCTCTTTTACCAAGCTGTTGGCTTGTTTTTCATGATTTTCTTGTATCACTCTCATTTCTCTTCCCATTTTTTCCTCTACTTCTCTTACTTGATCTTCAAAATACTTTTTGTGCTCTTCCATCACCTGAGACCAAATCCTATTTTTTTCTTGGAGTCTTTGGATGTAGGAGCTTTGACCCTGTTGTCTTCTTCTGAGTGTGTGTTTTGATCGTCCTTGTCATCATAGTAACTTTCTACAATCAGGGTTTTTCTGCTATTTGGTCATTTCCCCAGTCAGTTACTTGACGTTTTAACTCTTTGTTAAGGTAGGACTCTGCTTCCAGTGTGGAGGGTGTACTGTCCCAAGCTTCAGGCATTTCATGCAGTTGATTTCAGATATACTTCTAGGGACCTCTAAGTTTTCAGTTCTTCCAAGGTGGAATGATCTAAGGAGAGGTGTTTACTTCTCTCCTGGCCTGTGCTCTGGTCTGTGAGTGACCACAAGCACTCTTTTCTGGCCTGGGACTGTGAGGAGGGTCCCCTCTCTATTGATGCTACAAGCTCTGCTATGCTAGTGTTCCTCCTTGCCCTGGGACTGCCACCCAGGACTTCAATCCAGATCTGAGTATGGAGAAAGCAATAAAGCCCTGTCTCAGTGCTAGCAAAAGACACCAATATCCTTCTAACTAGTCGTTCAATACCTTTACTGTCTGTGTACTAAGAGCTCTGGAATCATCTGCTGCTGCTGCCACTACTGCTGATTCAGTTATTTCCAAGGTCTGCTCCTAGTATCTTGGGGATAGGGCTCTGCTGGTGTGACCTGAATTACTCTCCACTCTCCAGATGTGACAGATCTTTCCTGTCAATCTTCCAAGTTGTTTTGAGTTGGATATTTGTTCCATTCCATCTTTTCGTGGGTTCTGCTGCTCTAAAATTTATTTAGAATATTTTTAGAGGTATTTGGAGGGGTTTGAGGGAGAGCTAAGATCAACCTGTGCCTTAACTCTGCCATCTTGGCTCCATCTCCTAGATCAGCCATTCTTTATGCAATACACATTCCTTCTTCCATTTGAGTTATATTCAGTTCTTTGTCAGGAATCTGATATTCTGCTATCTTAAGCTATAACCAAGCAATCCAGATTGTGTTCTTCAGCACTATCAGTAGTCAACTACATATCTCTTTTCCTCTGTACTATAAGTTTTTGGTGACTCAGTGTTCTTAAAATCTTCTGGGCACATGTCAGTGAATATCTAAGGAGTTGAACACTGACAAAATAAGTGCAGAATTTTTCTCAAGAGAGATACTTCATGGGATTATGAAGCATTTAGAATACAGAGGAAATTATTAGTAAGCTGAGGATTAATGAGACTATGGATTATGAGGAGTGAATTCCTAACTTAATATAAATATATAACCCTATCAAAATGAATTATTAACAATTAAAACATAATTTTAAACAATAATCCTAAAATAATCTTGAAAGGAAGATTGAAATGGATTTTTGTGCATTCCTTTCCTAGTTCCAGTAATGTCTATTATGTCAGTGGAGAAGGGTTGAACTGGTAGGCGATATTCCTTTGTTCATTAAGATGAGAGAGAGAGAGAGAGAGAGAGAGAGAGAGAGAGAGAGAGAGAGAGAGATGGACAGTGACAGAGACAG
>JAQQSZ010013073.1:0-11850 GCA_028646595.1 Phalanger gymnotis | reverse complement strand
CTTATCCCCTTCCCCCCTACTTTCCTATGGGGTAAGATAACCAACTGAGTATGTATGGTATTCCCTCTTCAGGTCAAATCTGATGAGAACAAGATTCACTCATTCCCCCTCACCTGTCCCCTCTTCCCTTCCCATAGAATTGCTTTTTCTTGCCACTTTTATGTGAGATAATTTACCCCATTCTATCTCTCCCTTTCTCCCTCTCTCATCCCTTAATTTAATTTTATTTTTTTAGATATCATCCTTTCATATTCAACTCACCCTGTGCCCTCTGTCTATAAAAATGTATATTCTCTTCAACTATCCTAATACTGAGAAAGGTTTCATGAATTACATGCATCATATTTCCATGTAGGAATGTAAACAAAACAGTTCAACTTTGATAAATCTCTTATGATTTCTCATTCCTGTTTACCTTTTCATGCTTCTCTTGGTTCTTGTGTTTGAAAGTCAAATTTTCTATTCAGCTCTGGTCTTTTCACTGAGAAAACTTGAAAGTCCTCTATTTTATTGAAAATCCATATTTTGCCTCGGAGCATGATGCTCAGTTTTGCTGGGTAGGTGATTCTTGGTTTTAATCCTAGTTCCTTTGACCTCTGGAATATCATGTTCCAAGCCCTTCAATCTCTTAATGTAGAAGCTGCTAGGTTTTGTGTTATCCTGATTGTGCTTCCACAATACTCAAATTGTTTCTTTCTGATTGCTTGCAGTATTTTCTCCTTGATCTGGGAGCTCTGGAATTTGGCGACAATATTCCTAGGAGATTTCTTTTTGTGACCTCTTTGAGGAGGCGATCTTTCAATTTCTATTTTACCCTCTGGCTCTAGGGGTAGTTTTCCTCAGTAATTTCTTGAAAAATGATGTCTAGGCTCTTTTTTTGACCATGGCTTTCTGGGAGTCCAATAGTTTTAAAATTTTAAAATTATCTCTCCTTGATCTATTCTCCAAGTTAGTGATTTTTCCAATGAGATATTTGACATTGTCTTCCATTTTTTCATTCTTTTGGCTCTGTTTTATAATATCTTGCTTTCTCATCAGGTCACTAGCTTCCACTTGCTCCAATCTCATTTTTAAGGTAGTATTTTCTTCAGTGGTCTTTTGGACCTCCTTTTCCATTTGGCTAATTCTGCCTTTGAAGGCATTCTTCTTCTCATTGGCTTTTTGGAGCTCTTTTGCCATTTGGGTTAGTCTATTTTTTAAGGTGTTATTTTCTTCAGTATTTTTTTGGGTCTCCTTTAGCAAGTCCTTGACTTGTTTTTCATGGTTTTCTTGCATCACTCTCATTTCTCTTCCCAATTTTCCTGTACTTCTCTTACTTGCTTTTCCAAATCCTTTTTGAGCTTTTCTATGGCCTCATACCAATTCATATTTTTCTTGGAGGCTTTTGGTGTAGGCTCTTTGACTTTGTTGACTTCTTTTGTCTGTACATTTTGGTCTTCTTTGTCACCAAAAAAAGATTCTAGAGTCTGAGTCTGAGTCTGTGTCCTTTTTTACTGCCTGGCCATGTTCCCAACCAACAACTTGATCTTTGAGCTTTTTGTCAGGGTATGACTGCTTGTAGAGTAGAGAGTGCTTTGTCCTGAGCTTTAGGGGCTGCGGTGCTGTTTTCAGAGCTACTTCTACTCTACTGTCACTGCAAGCTCTGCCACAGCAGCGCTCCTCCTCCTCCAACAACTGCCAACCAGGATTGCTATCCCCATGAAAGCAGGGAAAAGCATACCCTGCACTCCCGTTCTGTTCTGTCACTTGATTCCTCCCACTGTGTGAGCCAGGGACTTGGGAAGCAGCTGACGCTGGAGCTCCACTGCTGCACCACCTCTGCCACCCCCAAGGTTGGGGCCAGACTGCTTTCCAACCCTATCTCGCAATTTTCCCACTAACCTGCTCCATGGTCTTTGGCATTTGTGGGTTAAGAAGTCTGGTAACTGCCACAGCTCAATGATTCATGGCCATAAGGCCTGCTTTGGCTGACTCCCGGTCTGGTCTGTCCTGGCTTGGCCCACCCTGGGCTGCGCTCCGCTCCCAGCACCATCTGATCGACTGTTCCCAGTGACCATCCAGGCTCTCCTGGGCTGGAGACCTGCTTCCCTCTGCTATTTCATGGGTTCCACAGCTCTAGAATTTGTTCAGAGCCATTTTTTTATAGGTGTTTGGAGGGATTTGGGGGAGAGCTTAAGCAAGTCCCTGCTTTCCAGCCTCCATCTTGGCTCCACCCCCTGACCTAGCCTAATTCTACTCCTAGTTCTGCTTCATTCTGGCATATCCTGTGTAAAGGGACAAAGGGGCAACAAGAGCAGTTCTATAACTGGGCCTCCCTTTTCATAGGATGGCACAAAGTCAACTCACAGCAGTCTGGGACAGCCAGTTCATTACTATTTGGTCCAAAATGACCCAAACCAATCAATTTATCTGCAATCAATGAGACACCATCTGTTGAACAATTAATTCAGTAATCTGTAGTTTCCTGGCTAGTGAAGGCATCTTTTAATATTTGTGTATACATAGACACATCAGTGAGTCTCATTGCCATGTTGTCCTGCTAAGTAGTCAATTACAGTCTTAAAACTGGCTTGTGAAGACAACTACCCCCCCCCCTTTTTTTTTGAACAGAATTGAAAGATGAATGGGGGTGGGGAATACACTGCTGAGATAGGGAAATACAAGGTCAGGTGATTGATTAAGGTTAATAAGACATGACAACCAAGATGTGATTACAATATCCTAGGAACAAGTAATTTAAGTAGAGTGGATTCTTTTCATTGTCTTACCCAGGAACAGCTTTCTTTCCCACGGAGACATATTTCCACATAGTGTCTTCATGTTGGCAATACCTAGCCTATCCACAGAACAGCTAGGTGGCCTGGTAGATAGAGCACTGGGCTTAGAAATAGGAAGACTCATCTTCCTGGGTTCAAATTCGGCCTCTGACGCTTACTAGCTGAGTGATCCTGGGCTTATCACTTAACTCTATTTGCCTCAGTTTCATCATCTGTAAAATGAGCTGGAGGAGGAAATGGCAGACCACTCCAGTGTCTTTGCCAAGAAAATCCCCAGATGGGGTCATGAAGAGTCAGACGAGACTGAACAGCAGCAGCAGTCTACCTGTCAATTTCTCTACAAATTGAATTCAGTAAGATAGACTATACTTCTGTGGATTTCATCATGCCTCTGCGACAGAACCCCTCGTGCTTCCCGGCCCCCCACTTCTTTTTATATATTAACTTCCTCTATTAGATTGTAAACTTTTTGAAGGCAGGAACTTCATCTCTCTCATCACAGTGCCAGGCACATAATAGTTTCTAAAAGGGACCTTGGGGTCCCTCTAATTGTGTTGGTAAGCAAAATGGTCTTTGTTTTCTTTGAGTAGTTCAGTGTATTTCATTGAGCCTTACTAGGTGCTAAGCCCCAGGCCCAAAGCCCTATTAGATGTGGAACCTATGGGGGTATGGATTGGTGACTGGGGTGGGGCCCAAGGTGGGGCTGGCTAAGGGGAGGTGCTAACTCCAGAGCCATGCCCGTCTTGAGTTTTACTAAGTGCTAAGCCCCAGGCTCTAACCCCTGTTAGGTGTTAACCTAACCTACTTGGAGGTGAACCTCCCAGGGTCCTAAGGGGAGGGGCTAACTCAAGAACCAATCACCAGAGCCTAAGTTCTGGTCATTCAGATGACGTTTGATGACGTCTGAAGCCCTATAAGAAGATTGCCAGGGCTTTCACTTGTGCTGGTGTGCTGATGCAGAGACTCCGGGCAGCTGTAGCTAAGGAGCCCTCTAGCTTGTAACCTGGATGCCGGGACTTTGTATTGGATTTGAATCAGACAAGGTCTGTCTGTTGATGTTTGTACTTTGTTTGTATTTTGTTCTGAAGTTCAGGGTGCTGGCTTTTTCCCTGAACTAAGTGAATGATATTTGTATGCTGAATTAAAATAAGCTTGTCAACCCCTTAACCTTGCTTTCCTTTGTCAAGCAGATCAAAAGAACCTGTGCTTTTGCAGCGTGCTGGTAGCATGCTTGTTGGGGTTGTGTTGGTCTTACACCTTCACAACAGCTGCTAGCCTGATTGTTGAAACACTAGTCCAACCCCTTTGTTTTACAATGAGGAAGTGGAGGCTCAGAGTGTATATGACTTGCCCAAGGTCACACGGGTAGTTAAATAGCAGAGCCAAACTTTGAACCTAAATCTCTAACTCCAAACCCAGTGTGCGGCACAACTCTGCAGCCTTGAGAGAAGTAAAATACTACATTGGTCGATAATTTACAACTTAGTGTTCATGACTTGATTGTATACCTTTTCTACAATAGGAGGGACCCAGCTCAATGAGCATGGGCTAGCTGCAGAAGCCAGTAGAGGACTAAAGGGCAGGGTGGGGGAGGCTTCCTTTACAATTTGGCATGCAGCTGGCTCCAATCAATGGACATTTGCTCAATTTAGTCTGTATAGGCTCTCTTGTTTTTAAGGGAGGCCCAATAATGGATGGAGAGCCAGCTCTAAGGCAAGGCAGGCCTGGGTGCAAATTCCAAATCAGACGCACATTTTCTGAATGACCCTGGGAAATTAATTTAGCTTCTCAGCCCTCTCTCTGTAAGCCATTCTCTGAAGCCACCAAATTGATATCCCTAAAGGGCAGGTTGGATCGCAGCACCTCCCCCCTCCAAAAGCTCTAGAAGCTCCCTTCTTGTCTACATTACAGATTCTTCTGTTTGTCATTTAAAGCTCCTAGAAATCTGGCTCCACCTTCCTGCCTCAGGCTTATTGTACATTGCACTTTTTGACACATACTGTAGTCTAGCCCGTTGGCCCTTGTTTGTACTGACACTCCATCTTCATCTTGGGCCTCAGCACAAGCTCCTTCTCAAGCCTGGAATCTACTCCCTTCCTTCCGCTCTTGGAATCCCTAACCCTAGAAGGCTTATCTCAAATAGCACCTCCTTCTCAAGGTCTAGTCTGCTTTCTTCCAGTTACTAAAGCCCTCCCACCTTACTATCTTTCGCTTAGCACAGTGCCTGACAAATAGTAAGTGCTTAATAAATGTTTTTTGACTAATGCCTAAATGACTCTGTAATACATGTGTATATGTATACATACACATATATACATACATATGTGCATATATGTCTGTGTGTACACACACACACACACACACACATATACAGAGAGAGAGAGAGATCTATTTTAGAGTGTATATGTGGGCATCTAGGTTCAGTGGATAGAGCACCAGGCCTGGAGTCTGGAAGTTCTGAGTTCAATTAGACACTTGCTGGCTGTGTGACCCTGGGCAAGTCACTTAACTCTTATTTGCCTCAGTTCCTCATCTGTAAAATGAGGATGCACTGGAGAAGGAAATAGCAAACTACTCTAGTATCTTTGCTAAGAAAACCCCAAATGGGGTCACAAGTTGTTGAATAAGACTGAAATGACTGAACAACAATTGTATGTTTGTGTGCATGTGTGTATGTGGGTGTGTGTATGTGTGCATACTTACTTAACTGTAGGTGGCACAGTAAATAGAATACAGGGCCTAGAGTCAGGAAGACTCGTCTCCTCAAGTTCAAATCTGGCCTGAGACATGTCCTAGCTGTGCGACCCTGGGCAAGTCACCTAACCCTGTTTGCCTCAGTTTCCTCATGTATAAGAGGAGCTGCAGAAGGAAATGGCAAAACCCTCCAGTATCTTTGCCAAGAAAACCCTGATTGGGGTCAGGAAGAGTTGGACATGACAGAAATGATTAAACAACAACTATTATCTACTATATATAGTATTTTGTCATATATATATGTATGATCTAGGAACGTATATATAGATCTAGGAACAACATATATGTATATATATATATATATATGTATATATATGTGGAATAAGACAACTATATCCAATAGATGTAGGAACAACATATATGTGTATATATATATATACACACACATATATATACACACACATATATATATGGAATATGACAACTATATCCAAGCTGCGTCCCTCAATAGAACATAGGCCACTTGAGTGCAGGGACTGTTTCATTTTTGTCTTCGTACCCAAGACTGTGCTGGAGCCAGCTTGAACTCACTAGCTGATGTTTAATTTTCAGTGTGAGCATTTGTACTTTGTAAATTGATAGGCTATAAATCAGGGATTGATTTATTGTTTTCTCGATAGTTAGACCAGTGAAGCCAAACTCAGATAGAAATGGGATGGGGGCCACTAAACCCTTAGGTCTGCATAGTGATTTAGAAAACCACGTATTAGCATTATCTATGTTTTATTTTATTTTCATTTATTTTGTTAAATATTTCCCAATTACATTTTAATCTACTTGTGGACCCATCTGTTTGGCATTTCTTGTTTAGACTAAAGAAAATGATGGAAGGTGTGTTAATAATGAAGATTAAACTTAAAAGTGTGCCACTTACCAGCTCACTCCTGTTTGTACCACACTGCTCAGCACAGTCCCTCAGCATACACATAGTAGATATTTAATAAATCCTTGTTGACTGACTGGATGAATGAATATAATGGTGTAAAGACACTATAAGTTAATGGATATTGAAATGCTTTGGGCAGATGACTATACGTTTCTTCCTTTTTCTTGTTAGGGAAGAAGATACACTATGGAAGCAGTGGCTACTTCTGCCTATGGGCATTAACTTATGGTACTTGAATTTGGCTTGTGACCAGGCAGAGTAGGACTGGTAAAATTCATTCATTTCAATTCAATTGAATTTGACGAACATTTTGTTAAATGTCTACCAAATTCAAGTCTCTATGCTGGCCCTAGGGAGACAAAGTAAAAAAAAAAAAAAAACCAATATCTGCCCTCAAAGAGTTTACATTATCCTGGGATGAGAAAATAAGTGTAAGTAAATACAAAGTAATTTTAGGGTGGGAAGAGAATTATCAATTTGAGAGTACCAAGAATGGTCTCTTGTAGGAAGTGGCACCTGAAATGGGGCCTGAAGGAAGTTAGGAGGTCCCAAAAGCAGAGATGAGGAGGGAGAGCATTCCAGGAATGGGAAACTGTCTTTGCAAGTTCTAGGAGATGGGAGATAGAATGCCCTGTAGACTGAACAGCGAGCTGACCAGTTTGACCGGAGCATAGAGTACACAAAGAGGAGTCACGTCAAACAGAGTTTTGTCCTTTAGCTAATTTTTCACAGACAGGATCTCTCTTGGAACCAAAAGTCTCTGACTGGCTGATGTGAGCAGTGATTCACAATGGGGTAAAGGAGGAATGATAGAGGGAGTATATTTGGTCAGATTTAATAACCAAAATGACCCATTGCCCACCTGATGGGCCTTCATCTGGCTGTAGTGGAGAATGGGATGCAATCAGAACTGACCTGAAAACACAAAGAGTTTGCAGAGGAAAAATGAATCGGAGAATTGAATAACTGACTTCTGAGTTAAATCGGTGTAGCTAGCTAGCTACATTGCATAATTTAAGTAGTACCTGCTTTTGTCCCTTGCAGCTTATGACCTTGGATAATTACTTAATTGGATAGAAGATGGGAAAAAATAGGCAAATTTTTGAGAGGAATATCTGTCAAAATAGCCATGAAAGTATTTTAATCTAAAGCAGTGCACAAATGGATAGAATTTATTTTTCTAAGAGCAGATCTAGGAACAAGTAATTCTTACCCTTGGATACTTTTGCCTGTTAAAACTGGGATTTTTTTTTAGCCTTGATGAATTGAACCAAAAGATTCAGAAGTCTTTTTCCCCCCTTCTCTCTCTGACCTTTTATTACTTTACAAAGTGATGTCACTCTATTGGCTTCTACTGACTGCAGTCTCTCTTGCCAGGTCTCCAGTCCCGAGGCAGTGTCTAACCTTTTGACACTGCTGGGCGTGACTACAGAAATGTTGTGTCTCTACAGAGGATCTGACCTTATGGAATGGTTCAGGTGATTTTATTTGAAGAGAGAAAATTAAATGCTCTGATTTGGTTGGCTGATCTGATGGGAAATTTACCTGAAGGACTCATTTCTCAGTCACTTTGCAGATCCTTGGTTATCATGGACCTCCTGGGGCAGCAGTGGAGGAGGCAGAGAGGCTGGACTGTGTTTTCACTCAATCATAAATCCCACAGGTGGAAAGGGTTCCCAAGAGCTCTGTAAGCCATCATTTTTCCTGTGAAGGACTCTAGACAGATTTTTATAAATTCTAATTGTTTAGGTCTCTGCAGACAAGAGTTTCCCACTTTCTCCAAACATTCCTTCCAAGTATTTAACCACTGCTACTAATAAGAAATCTTTTATGTCTAGCTCAGTTCAACTCTTTTATTTTATAGATAAGGAAACAGATCTGCAGAGGTCAAGTGATTCGATGTCACATAGGTAGTAAGTGGCAGACTCAGGATTTGAATCCAGGACTTCTGACTCCAATTTCAGTCAAGCAGTTAATAAGCATTTATTAAGTACTTACTCTGTGCCAGGTACCATGGTAAGTACTGGGATTGCAATGAAAGATAAAAATATGTTCCCTGCCTTCAAGGAGCTCACATTCTAATGGGCATGATGACATTCAAATAGCCTTGTACATACAAGATATATACTATATAAAAATGTAAGTATATACATACATGTGTGCATGTATGTATAGTACATAAATGTCTATACTATATATATATATATGTATAGTTATGTTATTTTTCATTTACTATATATCTCTCTATCTAAGATACATAACACAAGACAATTTCAGGGAATGACACCATCAGTGAGGGAGAGGACCAGGACAGGTATCTGGCAGAAAAATGGGATTTTAGCTGAGACTCTAAGTAAGTCAGTCAATCCAGGAGGTAGAAGTAAAGAGATAGATAGATAGATAGACAGATAGATAGAGACAGAGAGACAGTGACAGAGAGAGAGACACAGAGACATAGAGACACAGAAAGAGACAGAGAGAGAGGGAGAGAGAGACACACACACACAGACAGAGAGAGAGAGAGAGAGAGACAGACAGAGAGAGAGAGAACGAACAGGAGGCATTGGGAAATGAAGGCTCTCATGTAAGAAACAGCAAAAAAGTCAGCATTACTGCTTCAGTAACAGTATAGCTGATTAAATTAGATAAGGTAAAGCATTTATTAAGTGTTTACCATCAGTCAGGCACTATCTTAAGTCTGTAAAGCCAAATATAAGCAAAAAAAATCCATGATAGTCTCTACTCTCAAGAAGCTTACATTCTAATGGAGAATGACAACACATACAAGAGAACTGGAAAGTGGGTAGATGGGAGCGAGTATAACATGACTTGAAATGCAGAAAGGGGCCAGGTTGTGAAGGTTTTTTTTTTTTTTAAAGCCAAACAGATGGTGAGGTTGTGAAGTGATCCAAGCAGTCTGGAGAGCAATTTGGAACCATACCCAACAGGCTATAAAACGGTGCATATCCTTTGATCCAGCAATACCACAAGATTCGTATTACAAAGAGATTTTTTTTTTAAAAAAAGGAAAAAGACCTATCTATACAAAAATATTTATAGCAGCTCTTTTTGTGGTGGCAAAGAATTGGAAGTTGAGAGGATGCCCATCAATTGGGGAATGGCTGAACAAGTTGTGGTATGTGATTATAATGGAATTCTTTTATGCTACAAATGATGAACAGGCTGATTTCAGGAAAACCTGGAAAGACTTACATGAACTGATGTAAAATGAAGTGAGAAGAATCAGGAAAACATTGTATACAGTTACAGCAACATCATATGATGCTCATTTGTGAATAACTTAGCTATTCTCAGCAATACAATGATCCAAGACAATTCCAAAGGACTCATGATGAAAAATGATATCCACTTCCGGAGAAAGAACTGATGGAATCTGAATGAAGATCAAAGTGTATCATTTTTTACTTTCTTTATTTTTTCATATTTTTTCCCTTTTGCTCTGTCTTCTTTCACAACATGACTAATGTGGAAATATGTTTTGCATAATTGCACATGTATAACATATCAAACAACTTACCATAGGAAGGGGGGAGGTGAAGAAGGAAGGGAAAAATTTGGAACTCAAAATTTTTTAAAAAATGAATGTTAAAAATTGTTTTCACAGACCTTTTCCCCCAAGATGGAGCCAAAGGCAAAGAAGGAAGCTGTTGTCCCCCACCTACCCCAAGACAGAGGCCAAGTCCAAGGCCTTGGAGTCCAAAAAGGGGGTGTTGAAGGGTGTCCACAGCCACAAAAAGAAGATCAGAACATTCCCCACCTTTTGGCCACCCAAGACACTAATACTCTGAAGGTAGCCCAAATACCCTCAGAAAAGTGCCCCTCGGAGAAACAAGTTGGATCACTCTACCATCATTAAATTCCCCTTGACCACTGAGTCTGCTGTGAAGGAGACTGAGGACAACAACACCCTAGTCTTCATTGTGGACGTCAAAGCCAACAAGCATTGGATAAAGGAGGTGGTAAAGAATTTATGTATGACATCGATGTGGCCAAGGTCAAGATGCTGATCTGGCCTGATGGAGAGAAGAAGGCCTATGTCCGACTTGCTCCAGACTACTATGCTTTAAATGTTGCCAACAAAATTGGAATCATCTAAACTGTGTCCAGCTATCCCATTCCACCTACAATAAAAAGTTTTCCAGTATAAAAAAATTGTTTTTACATGTAATTAAGGAAAAAATAAAATATTACCCAAAAAAGCCAAACAGTGGTTTTTATCTTTGATCCTGAAGGTAATAGAGAGCCATTGGAGTTTATTGAATGGAGTATGCCATGGTCAGATTTATGCTTTAAGAAAATCACTTTAACCAAATAAGAGATAAAGTACATTATGAAATGCAAAATGGATAATTTTGACTACATTAAACTGAAAAGTTTTTTGCATAAACAAAGCCAATTCCACCACGATTAGGAGGGAAGCAGAAAACTGGGAGAGAATTTTTACTAGTGTCTCTCATAAAAGCCTCATTTCTAAAATGTATAGAGAACTGAGTCAAATTTACAAGAATGCAAGTCATTCCCCAATTGATAAATGGTCAAAGGATATGAACAGGCAGTTTTCAGAGGAAGAAATTAAAGGTATCTATAGTCATATGAAAAAATGCTCTAAATCACTATTGATTAGAGAAATGCAAATCAAAACAACTCTGAGGTACCACATCATACCTATCAGATTGGCTAACATTACAAGACAGGAAAATGATAAATGTTGGAGAGGATGTGGGAGAATTGGAACACTAATTAACTGTTGGTGGAGTCGTACACTGATCCAACCATTCTGGAGAGCAATTTGGAACTATGCCCAAAGGGCCATAAAAATGTGCATACCCTTTGACCCAGAAATACCACTTCTAGGGCTGTATCCCAAAGAATGGGAAAAAGGACCCACATGTGCAAAAATATTTATAGCAGCTTTTTTTGTGGTAGCCAAGAACTGGAAATTTAGAGGTTGCCCATCAATTGAGTAATGGCTGAACAAGTTGTGGTATATGAATGTAATGGAATAATATTGTGCTATAAGAAGTGATGAACAGGCAGGCTTCAGAAAAACCTGGAAAGATTTATATGAACTGATGCTGAATGAAGTGAGCAGAACCTGGAAAACATTATACACAATAACAACCACAGTGTGCAATAACTGACTTTGATCGACTTAGCTCCTCTTAGCAATGCAAATACTCAGAACAATTCCAAAAGATTCATGATGGAAAATTGCATCCACATCCAGAAAAAGAAATATGGAGACTGAATGCAGACTGAATCAGACTATTTTCTTTTTTTTGGTTTTGTTTTATGTTTTTCTTTCTCATGGTTACTCTCATTTGTTTTAATTCTTCTATACAACATGACTAATGTGAAAATATGTTTAATAGGAATGTATATATAGAGCCTATATTGGATTGTATGCTGTCT
>JAQQSZ010013072.1:0-11851 GCA_028646595.1 Phalanger gymnotis | reverse complement strand
GAAAAAATTGTTTTAAAATGTTTATGGGGGACTCTCGGGACCAAAAGGATATCCATACATCAGAGGACCACTTGATCCAGGTGGTACTCTGGTCTGAGTTTCTGCTTATCTCAAAAAAAAAAAAAAAAAAAAAAAAAAGCTTAGTGGTACAAAGAAGAATTGATAGGAGAAGAGAGACAAAAAGAGAGAAGGAATTCCTAATCTTAGAGGCGGAAAAAAAGGAGCTTATGGTCATTCTCAGTATATACCACCAGATTTCTTAAAACTGTGTTTCAAAGATGTAATGGCAAATAAATCCATGCAACTATTATTTACTAATCTTTTCTCACTAAGGTATTGTTTTTATACTTTTCTATTCATAATAAAATTCAACCATTAACTTTATATTATATGGTGCTATTAACAGTTTGAAAACCATTAAACTTGTATGTTTAAGATACGGAATGCCAGGAAGACTATGTGCAATGTATTAAGGAAATACAAAGATGAAACAGGATATCATTCCTGCTCTCAAGCCATTTACCTCAAAAGACAAGGTAAAAGAGATGTATCAAAAAGTGTCAAAAGCGTACATCTAAATAAAATTCTATGAGGAGTTTGGAGAAAAAATTATTTGCAGCAGCATAGTATACCAGAGAAGGCTTAAGGGTGGATGTCAATATCATTTGTGAACCTTAAAGGTAGGTAGGGATTTCACCTGGTGAAAATGAAGGATAGAAGAGGTAGACTTCATTTACTGGAGGTATTAGTATAAGAAAAGGGAATAGAGGAAGTAAAAAACAGTTTAATTTAGCTGAAGCACAAAAGAAATCAAATACACACAGAGAGAACTAAGGTCAGTTAGAGTTAGATAATGGGGTAGGAGAGGGTTCTTGAATTTCAGAATAAGGAGTTCATAATTTATTTGGTAAGCAATGGAGAGTGATTAAAGGTTTTTGAGTCGAGGGGCAGCCATAATCAGAATGATACATTAGAAAGATTAAGTGGGCACAGGAGCAAAATATTATAAAAGGGAAGAGACTAGAGGAAGGAAGGAATACCAGGTAGGAGGCCATTATAGGAAATGAGCCATGAAAGTCTAAACTAGAGGAAAAGATGGGAAGGATATATAAAATTTAGGGCTCACAGAATGTAGAAATTGAATGGCTATAGGGAGTTAGGGAGAGAGAAAACCACCAACAAAAATAGGGATACTAGGAAAAGAAACAGGTTTGGAGAAAGTGATAAGTTCAACTCTGGATAAACATGAGTTTGAAATGCCAGCAGGATATATAGATACATGGAGAAGACAGCTTAAGACACAGGAACACTGTTTAAGGTAAAGGTTGAGACTAGAAATAAAGAGACTGACCCATTGGAAAAGGACTGAAAATTGAAGCCATGGCTAGAAATGAGATTGCCATAGGAAGGAATGCAAAGAAAAACTAGATGGTAGAGGATAGAGCCTTGAAGGACATCCAGAAGTAGGGATTAGGAAGAGAAGTAAGACACTAGTAAAGGAGAAAAGCAGCAAAAGAGGTAAATAGAATCTGAGAGGGTGGTGTTACAAAAACCAAAACGTGAGAGAGTATTAAAATGGTAAGCTGAAGAGTGCCCAATGCTGCAGAAATATCAAGGAGCAAAAGAACACTGAAAATGTCATTAGATTTGGTAATTAGAAGATCTTTGACTTAAGAGAGATCAGCTTACATGTGAGACGAAATACAGAATGCAAAGGAGTGAACAGATAATGATAGAGTATCGCCATCTATATACAATCTAAACGAATCTTTTAAATTTTTTACTATTTTTTGGTTATATTTGGGTTCCAAGCTTGTTCCTTCCCTCCTGACCCTGAACTATACAAGTCCAATATCTGACATAGTTATCAGTTCTTTCTCTGGAGGTAGATAATGTCTTCTTTCATAGGTCTTTTGTAGTTAATTTTCGGAATATTGCTATAACTCAGAATGGTTTAGTCATTCAATATACAGGAATTTAATAGTGAAGAAAATGGGAATGATTGAATGAGGGTAAACAGAGTCAAAGAACTCTTTTTTTCATGACCTGGTAGACCTAAACATGTTTTTAGGCTAAGGGAAAGTGTGGGAATGTTTGCAGAAGAATGAATAGAGAGGGGATAATTGATAGGAGATTGTAGGGGATCGAAATCAAAAGCACAGGTGGAAAGGACAAGTCAAGGTAGATTTGTAGAGTACAAAAATAGAGAACCGAGTCAACTCATGTCAAGTGGGTGCCTATACTCCTAATAAGGGCCTCACCAACAAAGGCCCAATCATACAATCTAAGCACAAGTAAAGAAACATGGTATCAATAAACTGCGAAGTCCATATTCAGAAGAGAATATCTGCATAACATGTTAGGGCAAAAAAGAGGCCCAAATTCATACATAAAATTATAAAACTATAATTCAATTACATAAACATTTATTAAAACATCTATCACATATAAGGCATAGGGATACAAAGATAAAAACAAAAAACATCTCTAACATCCAAGACCTTATATTTTATTGAGAGATATAGCATGTAAACAAATAAATCTGGAATGGTAGGCTACAGCCACACTCACTCTCCCTCCTTCACTGTATATAATTTGCTTGAACGCATACATACATACACACACACACACGCACGCACGCAAGCGCCTTAGGAACATTAGCATGATAGTTATGTAGAAGATGGATTAGATAGGGTAAGGGGAGGGAGTAAAAGCATAGAGTCTAATTAGGAAGGTACTATAGTAGTTCAAATGAGAGGTGATAAGAGTCCCGAATAAGGGTGATGGCTAAGTGAATGGAAAAGAGGAGGCAAGTGTAAAGGATATTATAGAAGTAAAATAGGCAAGACCTCTTACCTGAAAGGAGGTGGATCAAAGGGGAAGGAGGAAAGGGAAGAGTCATGGATGACTCTGAGGTAACTGAAAGTATGTAGGAACCTTCACGAAAAATATGTAAGTTTGCAGGAGGGGCATATTAGGGGGAGAAGAGGAGTTCCATTTTGGATTGAGTTTCAGATGACTAAGGAACAAGCATGTAGAGATGTTCAACGGGCCAAGAAAGCCAAAAAGATACGTACTGTGACAGCAATAGAAGTCGTCTCAGATGCAGCCATGGAGCTTTGGTATGCTATCCTGCTATGCACAGAATTCTGGTCGTAGGAGGAAGATGTTGTTACGGGACTAGTGCTCTGAGATGAGTTGGTCAAACTCGGAGAGGTGATGACGGAGGTTGTATAGGTCGACTCCTGTACTGTATTGGATATTGGCAAAGAGGTATTCAAAGGATCACTGGAAAAAGTAAAAGTTATTTATCATCTCAGTAAATAAATGTCACTTCAGATTCCTTTATGAAATACCACCACCTTATTACTTTAACTCGTTAGCCATATTCTAAAATCAAATAAATAGTGTGCTTACCTACAATATTACATTTAAATACAGATAAATTATCATGGTTCTCTCCAAAGCCATTTTCCCTCAAATATTTTTCAGTTCTTGGGGGTGAGGAAAGGCAACTAGATTTTAATCTGATTAAGAAGTTATAATGACTTAGTGATCTCTTAAAGAGGTAGAATCTAGATGGGTTTAATTTTTCTTTTCATTGCACATCCTTGAGCAAGTTTTTTAATAATCCTATTCTAGTTTCCCAGTTAGAAAGAAGGCATAAGCTAACGTTGATCTCTGTCACCTGGGGAATAAGGTGGGTGTTAATTTAAAAAGTACTAAACACATACCAAATATAATTATTTTTAAAAATAGTCCAATAATATAGTCTTGACAGATCAGTCATATCCCTCCCTCAGCCCTGCATATTAAGGTACTGAGCTCCCCCATTACTGCCAATTGATCAAGTTGTAACTGTATGATCAACTGTCAGGGATAACATAGAAGGCATTCCTTTATTATGAGATAGGTGGTTAGACTACATGACTTTAAGTGTTTTCATTTTCAAGAAACAAGAGACGGACTCAAAATTATGATTCAATATTGAAATCTTCAAAAAGGCTCAAATAAAACTCTGAACAGAGAGGAAAAAACCCTAAAGCCAACGTGGCACTGAACTATGGGAATATAGCAAAAATGAAAAGCTTAAGTTCAGCAGTACTTTTCCAAAGCTTGAATACACTGCTGCTGGTTAAACTGATGGCATGATAAGATCTACTGTACCCTCTGTATTTGGTTCTTATACTACGGTGCTAACACATTGGTCCCATCAGTCTCACATCATACCAAGTGTTCTGAGAGTATCATGATAAAAAGCTAAAATGTGCAAAGAAAAGATTTTGTTCACTCTGAGCTGACTTTTTTCTCTCATAGATACTCTTACTTGCTTCTCTAGTGATGTATCATCACTGTCACTGTTTGTCATCAACATTTGTGCTACCTTGCAAGTTTTCTTTTGTTTCCTCCAATTCCTCTTGGATCTTCACCACCCATTTGTTCATTTTTCTAATTGTGGAGAGTAAAATTATGGAGGAAATATGGCACGATGGACAGAGAGCAATTATTAAAATCAGGAAGACAAGGGTGGAAGTTCCACCATTTACACATTATAGCTGGACAACCCCAGGCAGGTCATTTAACCTGAGTAAAAAAATTGCAGAGCAGATGCTGATCTGATTGATGGAGGGAAGTTACCACACAAGGAGTTCCTTACACCGATGAAATCAAATGACTGGTTTAAAAAAAGAGTGGCTCTTCTTTAACTTGTATTCCCTAAAAATGCAATCCCTTTTTGGAAAACTCCCTTTCTTCACTCTAATATTACCGGAGTTGCTTTTACTTTCATTAGTAACCAAAGGCATAATAATGAATGGCATAGATGTTTAGTTCTGACTTTAGCATAACTAATAACCACCTAGTGAACTTCTCCATGAAAAACTCATAGGAGATGGTTCTAAAATTGTGAGAATGAAAAACAGTGTCTTTTCCTCCCCATCATTTTGATAAGATTTCTATAACAAATGTCTCCCAAAGACAGAGTACAAATAAATACACACAAATACGTGTCCCCTTACTGACTACTGCCCTGCTAAAATGGAACTCATTTCTCTTCTCCTATCCTCAAGGGAAAAATAACCATCTCATCTTTGATGAGCTGTCGAAAGGTTAAATTATATCTTTTTGAGGACCCTAACTTTCCACCATCCTTATATGGAATTCCTTCTGTAAGATGCATCTTTTCTACCTTCTACATGACTGTTGCCAAAAAACACATATTTCTTCATGTTCTCTTGAAATAGGATGCATGAATCCAGTAAGCAGACTTGGCTAAAATGTTCATGCTTCCATTCCAAAGCAAGCGTATCTTGAGGAAAAAAAGCAAGCATTCCTTCTTCACTTTGATTTGAACTCATATATATACATTTAATCAGAGGAATTTTGTGGTTGTAAAAAAAAAAAAAAGCTATTAAAACACATACCTAAAAAAAGTCTGGTTAAAGAAATTTTGGGGAGGTAGGAGATACTACTGAGCAGAACGAAACTTTCATTTTATTCCTCTTCCCTCCCAAGAATGTTTTCTTTCATAACAGCCAAACAAGCCTGCTTACTCTCAAAGTCCCATTGTCGAAAGGCAACTCCTTCAACTCCCAATTCACAAAACTGTCTCCTTTCCATTAACCATTCTGACTCAACTGTGCTTGTACGGTATAGAAACTGAAAATAACACTCAACAGCCTGAAACATAGAAAAGAGCAATTGTATACCTTACAGGTTTTGGATACAAGCTGATTTGGGCCTGATTACTATTTTCATTGCTCAATGCTGATCCAAATTCAGGGAGAGACGGTTCTGATCCAAATTCCAGAGCTCCAAACTGAACATTTAACCCTGTAACATCTGCTGATCCTGGCATTTCCACTGCAGATGCAGGGATCTGTAGGGGGAAAACATGTTTTTCACATTCAGAGCTTAGCACATTTTTTAGTCTCGAGAAGCTTTCCTGAATAGCAAGAATCCTTAAATGTCACTAGATGCTGATGCGGAAGCCTAAGGCATGAAAGGGGGAAATGGGGCTGGGGAGAGGGAATACAAATACACAGTATGGGGATTGTCAGTGACACTACTGCCACAAAGATAACCACCCTTCCTTTAGTTGCACATAACTTTGCATTGAAGTTCTCAGAAAGGAACTATTTCCTATGGATGACATAAATGAATCCACTACAACCAATAGGTAAGGAGGGTAACTAAATAGATGCTAAGCTAGCTCCTTACTTATGTAGAAAGTCTCTAGTATTTAGAAGCTGCTATCTTCCATTTTTACCTTTGCTCTATGTTATTAGTCCAATTGAAAATAAATGTATTTTTACATGGTACAATATGATGTGTGTAA
This sequence comes from Phalanger gymnotis, assembly GCA_028646595.1. NCBI lineage: Eukaryota > Metazoa > Chordata > Mammalia > Diprotodontia > Phalangeridae > Phalanger > Phalanger gymnotis. The sequence continues at coordinate 5,514 of JAQQSZ010013072.1, read as the reverse complement.
AAAATATTTAAATAAACAATTTATAAAGAAGAAATGTTCAATTTTCAAATTTTTTTTCCATTTTAAAGTTTCCCTTTGGTAAGCATAACTTATGGTTAGGCTACTCACCTTAGAAGATGGCGGTACTCTCCGTTTTGGGGGTTTGATCTGTTTCGGCTGAGTTTGCTGGGCAGACACTGCTTGGTTTTCTGTAGACATGCTGGGGAGCTGCAGCATTTTGTTCACAGCTGTGGTATTGTCTCTGGAGTTTTCTCGGAGTTTTACCTGAGAGGAGAAGTTCTCCATCCCAGGAGGAGGAACAGGGATGGGCTGGGTCTGATGTTGCTGTCGCTGGCTCAACTGGCTCAGAACGGGGGATGGCTCAGGCTGAGATTTGAAGTCTATCAAATACCCAAAAAGAAAAAAGGCCAGCAGGTAATCAGCATTCAGTTACTTAAAAGGTGCTTATTTGTTTGTGCTATCTGTTCTGTCACTATCATGTGTAATTAAGATAATGAAAAAAAAACTATTCCATCCCACCTTCTAATCCAGTCAACCCAGTAGTTAATTTATGATTTTATATTTGGCTACCTAATTTTCACATAAATGACATGACTATAACATGCACTTCCACGGCAAAGTTTTCCTCCATATATGGTAGGGAAAAGGTCCATGTTAAAGAATGCTTGATCACTTCAAAAGAATATTTGAAGACTGGTGTGAAGAGAGATACCTCAAACTATAGCTATGTAAGTGAAAATATTAAATAGCCACAAAATTTAGGTTAAATTCAATGAGTGGTGCTAGTACCACCAACTTGGTTATAGAAATAAAAACACCACACAGTCTTCAGTAAAATTTTTTAAGGCTACTTTGATGTTTTGATGGCATTCCCTATGATGCCAGTGTTTGAAATTTAAAAAATTTTAACATAGTACACTTTACATGCTACCTAGATACAGAAAGAACATAATTTAATTTACAGAAAGCATGAGAACACCTGGAAAGCAGAAGAAGAACTAGTTTAAATTTGCTAGTTGTGAAGAAAAATCTCAGATCACTTTCAGGAACTAAATTTAAAAGCAAGGCAAAAAAAAAAAAAATAGAGGTTCAGGAAGAATAGTACTAAGCTCTTCAAATTACTGTTTCTCCTATCTTTCCTACAATGTACAATCCAAAACATCAAAATGAGCTATCTGAATGACATTTTTTACAAGTAGCTGTAGCCCAGAGCTTAGAACACTGCCAAAATTATGAACATGCTGAGTTTGACATACCAATGGGTATTGTAGGGACTGACACTGTAACTATTACTGTTCATTTAATAATATAATGTAACTGAGAGTATCATGATAAAAAGCTAAAATGTGCAAAGAAAAGATTTTGTTCACTCTGAGCTGACTTTTTTCTCTCATAGATACTCTTATTTCCTTCTCTAGTGATGTATCATCACTGTCACTGTTTGTCATCAACATTTGTGCTACCTTGCAAGTTTTCTTTTGTTTCCTCCAATTCCTCTTGGATCTTCACCACCCATTTGTTCATTTTTCTAATTGTGGAGAGTAAAATTATGGAGGAAATATGGCACAATGGACATAATGACTAGTATATTGTATCCTCTGACCTTTCTTCCTACATGTAAAAGGATGTGTCTGCTTAAAATTTTTAAACTATAATGTAATCCTTCCTCATGCTGGGGGGAATATAAATGAATTGTTATTCCTTGTTATAGAATACCTATCTCCATACACGTGTTTAAATATACCATAGCTATAATAATAAATAAGGACTTTCTATCTTTAGCCAAAAATTTTAAAAAAGGATATTTTGCCAATATAATGATTTTTAAAAGATCTAACAAAAACTGTATTCCCTTTAATTTAGCATAAAATTCTGTGGTTGTATTTGCTATGTAATATTATTTCCATAGTATTTGTGTGATTAAATGTAATTCAACCAATGATAAGTATCATGCTTTTCCCTATTGAAAGTAAGACAGGGGTTGAGCTGATCATCTGTAATAGAAAATGCATGCACTTACCAAACTGATTCATTATAGAGGACGGGGGAACTGGGGGTTTAAGATCCCAAGTTGAAGTGGTTGTAGGAGGACTAGTGCTGTTTTGTTGTGAACTCTGCGTGCTGAACTGGCCCAAACTTGGAGATTTCAATTGGTCCAAGATCTGGGAACCAGTAGGGTTTGCCATCTTTGAGGACCCAAGCTCTCCAAACCCAGAACCAAGAACTGAAGACTGTATAGAGGGGGAAAAAAAAGGACTTTCTCAAGAAGGAAGAATTTCCATGTGAGATGTGAAACAGACAAGTTTTCATCAAAATTTCAAAACCTGAAATTAAATTTGCTATTTTTGAAACCAGCTTGAAAAAAAAATCCATACTCTGGACATTCTAATAAAGTGTGACAACTAACCAAAACTCTCTTTATCTGACAAATTCTAATATTAAAAGAAAGGTGTTATATATTTCATAAGTAATTCAAAGGGTATGGCAAGAAGAGTGACTGTAAAATTTGACAGTAAAAATGTCACTTTTGAAAAACTTCGTGACTAAGTACCACAAATGTAGTATTTGAGATATACTTTATACAAGCAATGAAGCATATCATCATCTAAAAAAATTAATGAGCATTAGCCATTTTAATAGAACATCACACAGGGTAGCTAGGTGGGGCAGTGAGCAGAGCACCGGCCCTGGAGTTAGGAGGACCTGGGTTCAAATCTGACCTCAGAAACTTGACACATCACCTGTGTGACCTTGGGCAAGTCACTTAACCCCAACTGCCCTGCCTCCCCTCCCCCCCAAAAAAAAGAAAAAAGAAAGAGAACATCACACAATGCCAGAATAATGGAAGAGTTCTCAAAAGGGGGACTGGAAATGTAACAGTAAACTAAAACAAAGCAGACAATGTGACTCAGCGACTCAAGTAATATTATTAGGTGGATGAGTTCTAACCCAAATACTGCTAGGTTTATAGAGACACACAAACTCTGTAACTAGAACTCAAAGATATCCAATAGCGTTATAATTTATGTACTTTTCTTAAGTAAATCTCATTGGACTACAGCAATTATTTACTGTTTTACCTGTTTGTTCTAAGAAATCTATAATCATTGAATGCTATTTTAAAAATTGTGCTCAAGATACTTAATTATGCATGACCCAAATTATCCATAAAGGCAGTATACTTCTAGCAAACTTGTACACCCAAATGCCTTTTGCTTTTCTTCAGGTTCCTGAGAGTTTAAGCTAAACTGATCTGGACAGCAACTAAAAGCAGAATAGAGGAATAGTTAAGATGGAAAAGAGAACAGGGAAGAAATGGTCTAAGTAATTCCAGACATTGAGGTTTCATTTATCCAGATCATTCCCAGGCACAACTAATGTAGGTTTTCTAATCAAATATTACATGAACAAAAAATGAGGCAAAGTGATAGATCCCAATTTAAAAGCCTTCAACTTTATACAGTAGTCTGATAAAAAAAAGACAATTCAAATTCTTAAACACAGTAAGTCATAAAAACAGCAAATGTGGCACTTGTTCTGGAGAAGTTTCAAACTTGGCAGTACATAAATGATAAAGTAGTTAGTGGCTGGATGATAGTACAGATGACACCTCTACTGAAAGAAGGTTTTCTTATTAAGAAAAAACTTAGTCAGACAATGCATACCTATTCCCTAATGATCCCAGCCCCAAATTTAATTGTTTCTAAACCAGTATTTATGCTGACCTCTCCTTACTTCTCCTAGCATGGCTTAGTAAAGTGCTGAACTTGGAACTGATGATCTGGGTTCAAATCCTGCACTTTTCTGTGTGACCATAAGGCAAAAGTCACTTCATCTCAGGACCTCGTTTTCCTTATCTAAAAAATGGGGAAAACAACACATGCCTCACAGGGTTTCCATAGAGACCAAAAAAAGACATACATGTGTGCACGTGCACATGCACACACACACACACACACACACACACAAAACTTTGCCAACTGAAAAGCATCATATAAATGTCAGTTCTTATCCATTTGCTAACCCCTCTTTTTGCACTGTTTAACTCAAGTCCCTATTAATCTGAGAAGAGTCCTAGATAACAGCAACCCTAGACAATCTCCAACTCATTTTATAACTATCATCAGTAACACAAAAGTGGCATTTTATTAACTATTATTTTTGTCCTCACATTATTTCACATGTGTAAGCTTGGTCTCCCTCACTCTGCCCCTGGGCGAGAGGTTTGGTGAGTTACATTATATAAGGCTGAGCACAATGCTGGTCCCACAGATTTCTCTTTCAATTCCTGGGGCCATTGGGTTGATTGAATATGGGCTTTAAGCTAAAGTAACAAAACTAAAGTTGAATGTACAAATTAAGGAACTACAGGATTTCTCATTTAGCATTAGAATCATATATGTTTTCATTTTCTAACACCTGAATGCAGGAAGAAAGTAAAATAACTAATGGAGAGACAAACGCTGCATGGTATCCTAATGGTGTCAGACCTGAAAACAGACAGCACCATGCCTTACCCCATTCTACCAAAAGCAATGGTACCATCACATATATCAATTCTATGACACCAGCAGCTCCAAATCAGGAAAAGATGACTTGTAAGGCAAAATAGTCTGTATAAAAGTCTGTATGTTCAGTTACAAAATCTGCAAATGGCTCTATCACATAAAAGATCATTTATAAAGCCGGTATTTGATAACTAAAAAAGTTACACTTAGGACACACCAAACTGGCTAGGATTGGAAATATTTCAAAATGGGAGTTGTACAGGATTATAGATTTAAATTAGATGAATCTGTTCATCGTCCAGATGAGATAACTTAAAGCACAAAAAGACAAAAAGTCTTATCCAAGATCACAATGCTCGTTAGTTAGCAGGACTAAGATTGGAAACTAGGTCCAATGACTTCAGCAAATGTTCTTTCCATGACCAATCCCCTTAAAGACCAAACAAAAAATCCTGCTGCATTTCTTTTTGCTTACGCTTTTCAATGTGTTCTACACATTATAGACATTTAAATCTTTATTTCTGAAATATCAAATTCTATCTTTGGCAAACTTTTAGTATTATTGTTTAACACCTAGCTAACCACCACCACAGAAACAGTTCCTGTTGTGTTGTTCTGGCATGCCAAAAGGAATATCATATGTATCTATTTTTAGTTAACATGGAAAATAAAAACAATATAGCATTTGAAGACTGGAGGTGGGCATGGCTCTAACTCATAATAACAAAGACTGCACAAAAATCTTTATTTAAATTTCATTGACAATACTTGGAACTTTAATAAGTGTTCTCAGACAATGAAATTATTTTCTTAAAATATATCTTCTCATTAATCCAGAAAACTCAGAGATAGGATTTCAACATACAATAATCAGATATGTGCTTGGAAACTATCACATCACTGTTTCCTGGACTATAAAAAGTCCTGTTTTCTAAATATGACTGGCAAGGCTCTGAATGAGTTCCAGAATATGGATGATTGTAGTATAAAATGTTATATACATTCT
>JAQQSZ010013071.1:0-11851 GCA_028646595.1 Phalanger gymnotis | reverse complement strand
TCCCTCCCCACCCACCCTCCCTAAGAAGGCAATCAATTCAACACGGGCCACATACGTATCATTATGTAAAACCCTTCCACAATACTCGTGTTATGAAAGATTAACTATATTTTGCTCCTTCCTAACCTATCCCCCTTTATTGAATTTTCTCCCTTGACCCTGCCCCTTTTCAAAAGTGTTTTTGATTACATCTTCCCACTATCTGCCCTCCCTTCTATCATCCCCCCTTTTTTTATTTTCTTCCTCCTTCTTTGTTGTGGGGTAAGATACCCAAGTGAGTGTGTATGGAATTCCTTCCTCAGGTCAAATCCGATGAGAGAAAAATTCACTCATTCTCCCTCACCTGCCTCCTCTTCCATTCCTACAGAACTGCTTTTTCTTGCCACTTATATGCAAGATAATTTACCCCATTCTATCTCTCCCTTTCTCCCTCTCTCAATATATTCCTCTCTCATCCCTTAATTTGATTTTATTTTTTTAGATATCATCCCTTCATATTCAACTCACCCTGTGCCCTCTATCTATCTATCTATCTATCTATCTATCTATCTATCTATCTATCTATCTATCTATCTATCTATCTATCTATGTATATACACATACACACACACATATATATATATGTATATATGTATGTATGTATATTACCTTCAGCTACGCTAATACTGAGGTCTCATGAATCATACACATCATGTTTCCATGTAGCAATGTAAACAAAACAGTTCAACTTTAAGTCCCTTGTTATTTCTCTTTCTTGTTTACCTTTTCATGCTTCTCTTGATGCTAGTGTTTAAAAGTCAAATTTTCTATTCAGCTCTGGTCTTTTCACTGATAAAGCTTGAAAGTCCTCTATTTTATTGAAAATCCATATTTTGCCTTGAAACATGATGCTCAGTTTTGCTGGGTGAATGATTCTTGGTTTTAATCCTAGCTCCGTTGACCTCTGGAATATCGTATTCTAAGCCCTTCAGTCCCTTCACATAGAAGCTGCTATGTCTTGTGTTATTCTGATTGTGTTTCCATATTACTCAAATTGTTACTTTCTGGCTGCTTGCAGTATTTTCTCCTTGATCTGGGAGCTCTGGAATTTGGTGACAATATTCCTAGGAGTTTTGTTTTTGGGATCTTTTTTCAGGAGGTGATCAGTGGATTCTTTCAATTGCTATTTTACCCTCTGGCTCTAGCATATCAGGGCAGTTCTCCTTGATAATTTCTTGAAAGATGCTATCTAGGTTCTTTTTTTGATCGTGGCTTTCAGGTAGTCCAATAATTTTTAAATTCTCTCTCCTGGATCTATTTTCCAGGTGAGTGGTTTTTCCAATGAGATATTTCATACTGTCTTCCACTTTTTTCATTCCTTTGGTTCTGTTTTATAGTATCTTGTTTTCTCTTAAAGTCACTAGCTTCCACTTTCTCCAATCTAATTTTTAAGACAGTATTTTCTTCAGTGGTCTTTTGGACCTCCTTTTCCATTTGGCTAATTCTGCCTTTCAAGACATTCTTTTTCTCATTGGCTTTTTGGAGCTCTTTTGCCGTTTGACTTAGTCTATTTTTTAAGGTGTTGTTTTCTTCAGTATTTTTTTGGTCTCCTTTAGAAAGTCATTGACTTGTTTTTCATGATTTTCTCACATAATTCTCATTTCTCTTCTCAATTTTTTCTCTACTTCTCTAACTTACTTTTCCAAATCCTTTTTGAGCTCTTCCATCGCCTGAGACCAGTTCATGTATTTCTTGGAGGCTTTTGATGTAGGCTCTTTGACTTTGTTGACTTCTTCTGGCTGTATGTTTTGGTCTTCTTTGTCACCAAAGAATGATTCCAAAGTCTGAGACCAAATCTGAGTGCATTTTTGCTGCCTGGCCATGTTCCCAGCCAGCTACCTGACCCTTGAGTTTTTCATCAGAGTATGACTGCTTGTAGAGTAGAGAGTACTTTGTTAGAAGCTTGAGGGGATGTGTTGTTGTTTTCAGAGGTATTTCTATACAGTCAGCTCTGCCACATTAGCCCTTCTGCTCCCCCAAGAACCACCAATCTGGACTGTGACTCATTTTCAGCAAGCTCTGCACTCCTGCTCTGATCTACCATTTAATTCTTCCCACCAGGTGGTCCTGGGGCTGGAAGCAACTGCAGGTGTAGTTCTGCAGCTGCACCACCCCCGCTTCCCCCTGGGGTGGTGGCCAAACTGTAGACTCCTTTCACTCTGTCCCCTGCAGCTTTTCCCACTAACCTTCTCTGTTGTCTTTGGTGTTTCTGGGTTGAGAAGTCTGGTAACTGCCACAGCTCACTGATTCAGGGTGCTATGGCCTGTTCCACCTGGTTCCCAATCTGGTTGGTCCTGCTGCCACCCATGCTGGGCTCTGCTTGGCTCTGTTCTCAGCTCTGTGCACCATAGACCTTACCTAGGGACCATCCAGGCTGTCCTGGACTGAAGCCCTCCTTCCCTCTGCTATTTTGTGGGTTCTGCAGTTGTATATTTTGTTCAGAGCCATTTTTATAGGTTTTTGGAGGGACCTGGAGGGAAATTCTTGGCAAGTCCCTGCTTTCCAGCCACCATCTTGGCTCTGCCCTTGTCTCACTCTATTCTTAACCCCTTACAATCTGGTTTCTAACCTTATCATGTCACTGAAATTGTTCTCTTCAAAGTTACCTATTTGTCACTTAATTGACAAATCTAATGGCCTTTTCCCAATTTTAATTCTGCTTGACCTCTCCACAGCCTTTGGCACTCTCAATCACTCTCTTATCTTTGATAGTCTTCTCTGTCTGCCTCTGTCTCTGTCTCTCTCTGTTTCTCTCTGTCTCTCTGTCCTTCTCTGTCTCTCTCTATCTCTGTCTCTGCCTGTGTGTCTGTCTTTCTGTCTGTCTCTCTTTCTCTTTCCCTCTCTCTCTTTATACATTTACATACACAAAAACATTATTTATTATAGAATTTTATATTTTTTTGTTGTTTTGGCTACTTGAATACCAAACCATAAATCTCACTCCAGAAACAGAGATTTGAATTTTACAATGATAACTACAGTGCTTTCTATTTATTTCCCTCTAGCTTTCAAATAAATGGATAAGGAACAGATTCAAAGTTTCATCCAGATTTTCATATACAACAATCACATGCTAATACTACATAATAATAAATGTCTACATACTAAGAAAATAAAGTAGTACAGTTCATAGTGAATGGATTTTTAAGTGACCATAGTCACATATAACTTACTTCTAATACATCAGGTTGGCCATTAAGAAATAGACAAGGAAAGGGAGTCCAGTGGGTATTCGATATGCGTCTCTGCTCCCCAGCAAGGCACAGAAATTTGGGAAGAGTTGGTCATTCTAGGAAAATTGCCCACAGCCTCATTCCTGCATGACCGTTGGTTAATTTTGAAATTCTCTCCCAAAATTTCCTGTGATTGCCCCCATCACTAGATGGCGCTCAGCGCTATGGTCTAATTGCAGTAGCAGAGTTCAGCTTTTGAACTCCAGATGAGTCTGGGTCTCCAATCCGCTGTTTTTCACTTACTGATCAAATAATGGTCTGTGGGCCTTTTGCTCGCTTTCTCACGTATCTTGCTTGACTGTGTTTCTCTATTCCTAAGTCTTCTTCAAGATGATTGCTCCTTCCCACTACTCCCCCAATAAATAATCCATATATTCTTCCTCAGGCAAAGTCTGAAACCACCCAAAACCCAAAGGGCTGGATAGAAAGGGAATATGAATTTGTGAAGCATCTACTACGTTCCAGGTGCTGTGGCAAACACTTTCCATATACTGTCTCTATTGAGATCATATAGAGAAGTTTGGAACCGGTCATTTGCTCACTAGCAGTTGTGCCAATACTTCTCTTTGCTCCACATCCCTACTTTTTGGAGAATTTCCAGAAGGTGGGCTACATACTTCCCTAGGATGGGAAGATTTTGCAGTTCTAAAATGAAAAACTTGACATATGCTAAGACACAGTAAAAAAAATAAAAGCAAATATCAATATTTAAGATACCAATCAAACTTTTGTAGCCCTCTAGGTAGTAAAATCCAGGATATCTACATTCCCAATATACTTGCAATAGAATAAGTGCAATTGCAAAATGATGTAAACTAGCAATATAATGTCAATAGGACTAAGAAAAAACAGAGCATGCTTAAAAAATAGTGTATGTTCAAATATAGATAGAGCTATGTAATGCATATCAAACAGATGAGTTGGCCTAAAGTATTTGCATAACATGGGTACCCAATCAAGCACATGTAACAGGAAAAAATCATAAACCAACTGCATAGGTCAAGATGGAAGCAATTCTAACAATAAACCTATATGTTTACATTGAAGGAAGATGTTAAATGACTAAACACTGTATTATCATCTGGCTACATGTGTTACTGTATCTTGGCCATCCAACAAATTTCTGCTAAGCACCTGCTATGTGCCAGGAATTGTGCTAAGCACCGGACAATTCACAGGTGTGTAAACTGCTGTTTTTAGATTCATTCTAATTATCATGTCTACTTGAACCCAGGAAGACTTGTTGGGTTATAGAACAAAGTTTTTTTCTTCAGTAAGAGAGGTCACTTTCTGAGTTTATGTCTGTTTCAGACAATCCTTCTGAATTAGTATCTGTTTTAGATGATTTTAGCATAATGTTTGGACAAATTTTCTTTTTATAATTATGCCATAATTTTTATAAGAATCTATTTCTATCAGACGTCTTCATCATGGGTAGTTGGTAAGCAGCTTTTAGTCTCATACAAGAAATGTTCTGATTGCAAATACTTTCCTTCAATCTAACCACAGAGAATCAAAATTATATGTTAATAAGTAGCTTTGCCCCAATCCCAAAAATCATCAACATGTTGAAAATCCTATGATTTCTTGGTTGAATTGTTCATGTGCACTACAAATGCCACTAGTTGATACTATGAAAATTTGCATTCTGATTTCAGAACTTCCAAAATGTGAAACTGCAGCAGTCAAAATGGTCATTTTCTATATCTCCATGAGGATGTAAAATTTTGGTCCTAAGGATTATGAATACCCACCTAGACTGGTACTATTGAAAAAGCTTATTTTTAAAGGCATTGCCTTGGACAAGAGGCATCCCAGAAATGAAGTTAACATATTAAAAAAGATGTATGCCATGTAAATTTACTGAGAGTGAATGCTTATTTATGATTGTGGAACAGGGAAAGGGTCAGTCACTACCAATATATGGCATATTCTTGATGTCCTTTTTCAAAAATATAAAAGATGTAAATGCAGACAAATTTTAATAGTATGTTTGTTCCTATATTTTCCAGGTATGGAGTATTAGATGTTAGTTCCTTTTCGTAACAATATAAGCAAACATCTCTTATTTCTGCTACTATCTTGGACTAGTAATTTTACATATATATATATATATATATATGGAATATATATACATATACATATTATATACATATAATTTAATATATTATATAATTATATATTATATTTATTATATATAATATATACATTATATTATATTAATACATTAAATATATTATACATATAATTATATATTATAATAATTACATAATAATTATATATATGTATATCTCCAAGGTCCTCTGGGTAACTTTATATCCAATATCATCATGCTGTGCTATCACAACCATAGCACAGTAGCCATTGATCCTGTTCAACTCTTTCAAGCACAGTATAGGAAAGTACTCTGATGTTCAGTCTTAACTTCAGGCATTTTCTCAAGAATAATTTGCCATTTTATGAATGGACCTTCGTCTCTTAGCAGCATTGCTCTGTTTCTTGGATTCAGTGTCATCTCTCAGACCATTATTAGCCACCTGCTTTTGTAAGCAGTCATCCACAGAGGAGAGAGACAGAGAAGGATGATTCATCGAAACAAGTTTCTCAGGGTGAAGGCTTTTGATTCAGCCTGGTGAGCTTTCCATCACATTCCTCACCCATCATCTGATCAAAGGAAATTTAATCAAATTGAATAAGCACTTAATAAATTCTTACCAAGTGGCCAAGTATTATTCACAATCTTGGGGGTATTAAGGGGAAAGTATAAATAAATATCTCCATCTTTCATTAAACTTATTCTTCAGTGAAGAGACTAGAGGAGAGGAGAGGAAAGGAGAGGAGAGAAGAGGAGAAGAGAGGAAAGAAGAGGGGAAGAGAGGTGAGGGGAGAAGAGGGGAGGGGAGAGGAGGCGAAGGCAGAGGAAAGGAGAGGAGAGAGGAGGGGAAGGGAGAGGAGAGGAGAGGAGAGGAGAAGAGAGGAGAGGACAACCTGTTAGATATTTTGGTGCCCATTTTCCATCCTATTTGGCATCCTGTCTATATGCTCATAATACAGATTTTTAGCTGGCTTTTCTTTCATTTGAAACCTTTGGTGCTTTTAGACATTTTTTCTCCTCATGTTCTTCTGTGCCTCGATTAATGATTATCTTTTCCATTTTAGATGGAGAAATCATATTCCTGAGACTAGACGACAAAGCTTTCTCAGCAACTTTTCATGCTGAGGAATTTGCCTTTTACTGACTTTGTTCACTGACACAGATAAGTTCTGTGGGTACAGAACTGCCCTAGATATATTCCAGTTTCCATTACTTCACATCTTTCATGGCCATACATGTTGGTCCACTGACCTAGGTCTCTTCATCCTTTAATACTCTAGTGAGTGTGAATAAGCATGTGACAGTTTTGCTGGTTTGGGGAAGAGGTGGGTGATCCATGCAAAGTCTTTGCAACTCTTAGGTTGCTTAATGTAGGCACAACCTCAGGCAGAGGGAAAATTGTCCCCCTTCTTATAATGTGTATTTTATATGGATGGCTGAGTCAGGGCTCACTCATTTTTTCAACTGTGTGCTGTTTTAAGTTTCAGAAGTGGCATGATCAAGAGTCCTTGCATCACGTGGGAAATTTTAGAATGGGTACCAAGGCACAAACCCATTTATTGGTTTATATGCCAATGTGTCCTCTTAAGTTTAGTGATCTAGGCACCCCAGTGCCATTTAACTAGCAATCAGATTAGCTTTTACAATGGAATATTAGTTTAAAGATATAGCAAGGAAAAAAAAATTGAAAAGCACATGCAAATATTTTTCCCAGCATCTAGGGGAGGTATTATCTTCCCTATACTCTTTTTCTTGAGAAATAAATTAGGCTTACAACTTATCACAGTTCATAAAGAATATTGGTCCCATCAAGTTCCAATTACAACATTCCCTCCTTCCTCAGACTAGCTTCCCAGCACCTTTGATCCTCAGTACTTCCCCATTGGGCTAGTTCAAATATCTGTCCTAGCAACCTAAATTCCAATGTTTCCATAGCTCATATTTCCAGGTGTGTAACCTCATCACCTGTAGCTAGAATAAAAATGGCAAACAAACCCCCCAACTCTCTTTATTGGGGTAAGAAGTCCTAAGGGGAGGAAAAGGTGCCCCATTCTTCATCCAGCTCAGTACCCCTGTTGTGCATGACTGAACCTTTAACCCTCTTGACACCACCGGATAGAAACAACTGGGCCATCTTCATACTGATTTAAAGATTCAGGAAGCTCCAGAAATCTTACAGGACTGAGAGAATTGCTCATCTCTGCCATTAGTTTAAGTCCTTAGTGATGACTTCTCCCAATTTCAGGGCTCTAACTACTTTAGTTTCATTTAACCACAAACAATTAGACTACTGTTCACAAATAAATATTTATTTTAAAAGTGTAGAAAGAAAAAAATCAGGAATTCTTTTAATATTTCAGGGTCATGAACACACACACACACACACACACACACACACACACACACACACACACACCACCTTGGTCCTTGGGTAGAGGAGGAGAATAAATTAGTCTCATCATGTTCCAAGTTCAAGCTTCCCTTGGGACAATGTCTTGGCTTAAAGTCAGGAAGTTAATTTCTCAGGGATTCTGCATTTGGTTAGGTACAACACCTGACTTGAATCCTTAGCTCTAAGGTCCTCATGGATTGAGTTTTCAGGTCCAAGACTCCACTGTTTTCATCTAGAACAGAAAGTTACACATAAAAACAGATAAAAATCCAAAAGTTATTTTTCATAGGTACAGGCACTAAGGAGAAGGTGGTCCTTCCCCTCCTCATTTCACTGAATGGTGCCCCTGCTGTGAATGAATGATGCCACCCCTGGATTTTACCAGGAAGAAAATAAATGGCTGTGCCTTTTCAGGTATATTTAAAGCCCTTTCTATATACACATCCATTTGAAAGAGGCTGTTTCCATCAATGAGGAAATGCAACATAGGATGCCTTCTTCCATACAAGATCCCCGGTATCTCCCATTTTGCTAACTCCATTGTAGATTAAATGGACATGCTCAAATGCCCTATTACACTTAGTTTCCTAGATGTTAGAACACGATTCCTATAAAATATATTCTAGAATATTCTAAGAATGAAAGTTAAGATTATTGAACAAAAAAATTCAAATTGCTTTCTCATTCTTTTTTTTTTAATTGTGACAATTGATGTGCTCCTCTAAATCCATAGGTTCATATCCCTCATGATCTTTCCAAGAACACTGAAAGTGGTTCAGTGATTAAGTCTGCCAGGTAATTTGGATATGTTTCATCTGAGATAAATGTTCAGAGGCCATCAAACACATTTTCCTTTGCTGTCTCTTCACTCATCTCAGGTTCAGACATGCATTGGCTATTGGGTTGTTTTAACTGTGTTCTTTCCAGTTCAAGTATTTTCTTTGGCAGAAAAAGAAGCAAAATCAGTTGAACAGCTGTGTGTTCCTTTTTCCATTATCATGTTGCACCAACTTGCCATTGCCAGTGAGATTTAGGATTCAAGGAGTAACTATGGCAACCCAGCAGACTGTTACTCAGAGTTCACAGCACTGATGGCATTGATTTTGGCAATGAAGATTCTAGAAACAAAGAACAATTGATAATCTATCTTAGTAGAACTATGTGGAAAGATGAGGCATGCTGAGCATGAAAATGATGCATTGCAATCTTTGGATGACTCCAGAAGTCATATGATTACTGTCATGCAGGTTGATCATCACAGCTAAGTGACCTCTTTGTCTTCTAAAGGAAGAGACTTCTGAAAGTTGATGGACAAGTTGGGTGAGACTAAACATGAGGAGTATGATCGCTTGCTTTACTCATACTACACATTAAAAGGATCTTAGAGCAAAGCCCCTATTCTCTGCTTAACTGGTCCTTTAAGGCCTAACTTAAATCATATTTTTCACAAGAAGTATTTCCCAACCCCTTTTAATTTTACTACCTTCCATTCTGTCATCTTATTTTTTGTAGATAGATTTGTAGATGTTTTACAGTTATCTCTCGCATTGGGTTGTGAGCTCCTTGAGGGCAGGTACTGCTGCTTAGTCTGTCCACCACAAGTATCTACCCCTCCAATCCAAAGTAATTTCCCCAAAGCTCAGGTCTAACCATCTCACTGCTTCCCTTACTCAATAACTACAATGGTTCTTTTATTAGCTCCAGGATTACCCTAACCCTAAATATAAAATCTTCTGTTTGATATCCAAACCTCTTCATAATCTAGACAACTTCCTACCTTTCCATTCATACACCTCATATCCCTTCATGTACACTTCAATCTAGGGATGCCAGACTCCTTGTTGTTCCTTGAATAAAACACTTTCTCTTGGTCCAAGGCATTTTCACTGGATATCACTCTTGTGTAGAATGCTCTTTCTCACTATCTCTGCCTCCTGGCTTCCATAAAATCTAAATGAAAAATCTACCTTTAACACAAAACCTTTCTAACAGCTCTTTTTCTGCCGCCTTCACTCTGTAGGTTATTATATTTTTCCTGTACATAGCTTATTTGTACATAGCTGTTTGCATGTGGTTTCCTCCTTTAAATTGTGAGTTTCCGTGCCAAAGAGGCCATGTGAATACCCTTTGATATAGCAATATCACTACTAGGTTTTTATCCCCAAGGGTTCATAAAAATATACACAAATATTTATAGCAGCCAGCTTTTTTTCTGGTAGCAAAGAATTGGAAATTGAAGAAATACTGATCAGTGGGGGAATGGCTGAAAAAGTTGTGGTGTATTAATGCAATCAAAGACTATTTTCCCATAAGAAATGAAGCAAGAGGATTTCAGGAAAACCTGGAAAGAGTTACATGAACTGATAACTGATGCTGAGTGAAGTGAGCAGATCCAGGAGAACACTGTATATAGTAATAGCAACATTGCATGAGGATGAAATTTGATAGACAGCTCTTTTCGGCAATACAATGATCTAAAACAATTCCAAAAAAAGAAAAAGAAAACTCATGATGGAAAAGGCTATTCATATCCAAGAAAAAACTATGGAATCTTAATGTAGCTGGAACCATAATATTTTCTTTATCAGGTTTTCCCCCTCTGTTCTGATTCTTCTTTCACAACATAACTAATGTAGAAATATGTTTAATATGACTGTGCATGTATAGGCTATATCAATGCTTCCTGTCTTGAGGAGGGGAGGGAGATGGGAAATTTAGAATTCAAAATCTCATATAAGTAAATGTTAAAAATTAAGGATATATAAATTATTTTTTAAAAAAGAAAAAGTAAATTGTGGGTTCCCTAAGATCAGGGACTATCTTTTTCCTTTCTCTGTATACCCAGTGATTAACAGAATGCCTGGCATATAGTAAGTATTTAATAAATACTTATTGACTAAATGTTGGAAGACAAAGAGAGACAAAGAAAAACAAAGGCCCTGCCATCAAAGAACTTATAATTTAGTGAAGGGAGAAAACTTACAAATGGAAACCAAAAAGGTTTGGGAGAAAGGCACCTGGAATTGAGACATGATGAAGAAATATAGAGAAGTAACTGTATGGAGGAATGAAGGTATGACTCACTTGGGCTCCCTCCTTAAATTTGGTTCTGGTTTTCTGTCTCTAACCATGGGGAAGTAGAGGTCTTTGAGTTGCAGGAGGTTACCACCAGAAGTGAGTTCCAGGACAGATGTGATTTTGCATAATGAAGAATTGTAGTTAGATGGTAAGTGAACAAGAAAGAATGTGAACTCCAATCCTCCAGTTCTAAAGCTTTTCCTCTTTCATAGTATAAGGCTACCCATTGCTTTGTTCATAACAGTTCAAGCTGTCATTATATGAGAGAGCTATGTTACAATACTTAAAAATTGAGAAATGAGGGTTAATGGTGATGGTTTGATAGAGTGGAGGATGCAGGAAGAAAAAGAATAAAAAATCTTCTTGAAAAAAAAACTGCCTTAACAGTTATTTATGAGGAAATATTTTGCAGAGAATTCTATGACAAGGGAATTTAGAGACCCTTAAGAGTGATAATTTGAAAGAAAGTGAAGAAAGTATTTTCCTCTCATGACTAGAAAAAAAATAGAGAAAAAAAGATTGTGAGGCCTTATTTTGGATTTAAATACTTTAAACTTTATCTCAGGAAGATGAGAAGCATTTTTTAAAGAATAGACTTTGTGGTTATTAGTGAACTAGATGATAGAATTGTGTTTCTGGAAGTAAGGAGAAGTCATCAGTAGTTAGAGTGATGGTAAAAAAAAATCACTCTAGCTATAATCTTTATGGAAGCTAAAACAAAGCAAGTCTGTGTATATATATATATATATATTTAGCAATCACATTATCAGTAAATTTTATAATTTAGTATTTAGGTTTATTATGTATTGTATTCTTATTTTAATTTAGTACTTTTAATGCTAACATGCATGACATGACACACATATACAAAAAGTTGTAAATAAGAGTTTATGCACATGTGCATATATATTTCTCTATGGGATATGAACATTCAAGTGTATTAAATAATTAGGATTCAATAAAAATTGATGGGGATTCTGATGTAGTTGATTAAATAATGAAAGAGATACAGAA
>JAQQSZ010013070.1:0-11852 GCA_028646595.1 Phalanger gymnotis | reverse complement strand
AAGAAACCCACAAGCTCTTCTTGGTCTACTTTTCCTACAGTGCTGCCTTTGCCTGGGCAGGGCCATTTTGATTGCTTTAAGCACACAGAGATAAGCATGAACAAATACAGTAGCAGATCAGTCCTGGGTATCATTGACCCTCCACCCCCTCCTGGGGAATGAGGAATCATTTGAAATCCACCTGGGGTTTTCTCCAGTACTTTATCTATGTCACCCATATCTTCCCAAAGTATGGTCAAACAAAAACACAGCTCTTCTTATCAGGAGTTCTAATTCCTTACAACTCTCTTATCACCTAAGATTTCCCAACCCAGCCAGGGCTTTTAGGGATCTGTGTGCTGGATAACAAGACCCTTGAATAGCAAGTGGCCTTATCATCCTCACAACACTTGAATGATTGGGGGAAAGGCTTTCATTTTTTTCCCTGGTATTTTTCCTAGTACTCTTTCAACTTCTCCAAATGGGTCTAGATTTGCAATATAGTTTTCCAAGCTCTATTATCTTTTGGAAACTTCTTGTCTCAGAATTTGTGTCACGCTTAAGCCTTGATCCATACAAAACAAAGCAAAGAGTTGAAATAACTTAATTAACATTGTTGCCTAGATATTTGAAGAGAAAGATTTACTTAATTTATATAACATTTACTTTTCTCTCCTTTCTCTCTTTCCCCTCTTTCCTTCTTTCTTTCTTTCCTTCCTTCCTTCCTCTCAGTTAGCTAGGTATTCATTTAAGTTTTTTACTTTCTTTTGATGGTGAGGTTCTGACCCTATTTTGACTTCACATTCCATAGTGACCTTTGCCATTTGAGGAAAAAGAAAACATAATAAAAGAGTTCATGATTTACTCATTCATTGCAGGTCTCATTGCCCCTCCCCTTCTGTTTTGATGCATATTGGGATTCTTCTACAGCCACACTTTTGTGAATGGAAATCACTGCTTACCTGTTGTCACAGGTGCAGGACTCGTAAGAAAGCTCTAACTTTACCTTTTAGAAACTAACATTTTTTCTCACCCTATCCTTCCCATGTTGCTAAAGCTAATATTGCATCATAGAATTCTGAGATAGAAAGGACCATAAGAGGTTATTTAATCCAATCGCCTCATTGCACAAAGGAGAAAATTGAATCCAGAAGAAGTAAAGTGACTTTCCCAAAGGCATATAGATAATAGACATCAGAGCAAGGTTTTTAGCCTAGATTTTCTAGCTCTAACTACTGAATCACTTACTTTTGTTGAAAGTGTTGTTATTTACCCTTTGTTCTTGAAAAGGACTGATGACATCATAAGTACATTGTTTTGACTTGTGTGTCCATTCAATGACTTCTTAGCTAGGTGAGAATCAAGATAAAAGATGGCCTAATTTGCCATCACAAAAATATCAGTCTGGGAAGCAAAGAACTTCAATGTTTCATTTGCTGCTATGTGAAGGATGGAGTGAGGAGAGGAGAGTTTAGAGTTGGAAAGACCGATTTGCAAAATACTATAATAACTCAGGCTAGTAAGGATGAGGGCCTGTACTAAAGTGGTAACTGTATGAGTAGAGGAAAAGGGTTAAACACAAGAGATATTATAGAAATGAACAGATGCAACTTATAAAAATGAATAATTATGGTGGGTAAGAGAAGAAGAATTATTGAGAATGCCTTTGAGATTCCAAATCTGGGTTACTAGAAAGACGGTTGTATCTTTAATAGAAGTAGAGAAGCTAAGTAGCATGTATTCATTAAGTGGTCATCCAAGTCTAATCTCATTTTCCTTTTTAACAGGATTATTAAACTACTAAATCTGAGCAATACAACCATCACAGGATGCCTGAATTTTAGCAAAGTATATTATTATGAAAAAACTTTCAGTATTTCCTAGAGACAAGATAGGGTTGTATGGGCTAATTAGAGTGTAGACAGGTCAATTCAGAACTCAGGAGAATGTAAATTCCTGGAGAGTAGGCCCTGTTTCATTCTTGATTTTGAATTCCTTATAACTGATAAGTCGGGTTGCCTCAAGTAAGCTTTTGAAATTAAAAGAATTGAACTCAGAACTGGTTGAATAATTGGATCTAAAAACCGTCCATTAATCGACCCATGTCAACTTTAAGAAAAATCTCTAGTGGAAGACCCTAGTCGAGTTGACTTGGGCTTTGTTGTGTTCAACTCATTTACCATTGATTTGGATGAAGACAGACATCACAAACTTATCAAATATTCAAATGACAGGAAGCTGGGAGGAACAGTTAACAAGTTGGATGAGAGAACTGGAATTCAAAAATATCTCACGATAACTTGAATCTCTAATAAAAATATAATAAATGTATAAATAATAAAAAGGGTTATATAGAAAATATTATACTTTGGTTAAAAAATAAAATCTATTGCATAATATTACTTTCTCAAAGGATAGAACCACCAAGGATTGTAAAGGGAAATCAAATAAGGATGGTGAAATTTTCAATGTTTACTTTAACTAAATGAGAGATCTAGCAAGATGTAAAAAGAAACCTAGGCTTGAAAATCAAGATCGATCTATCTATCTATCTATCTATCTATCTATCTATCTATCTATCTATCTATCTATCTATCATCTATATAGATGTAGATATGATATAAGTGATATGTTACGTAGATAAAAATGGAGATATGTGTATAGAGGAATATGCATATTTATCACAAGAAAATTGTTTTTCTTTTATTTTTAAAGGGTTGGAAGTGGGAAAGAAAGAAAATAGATTTCATTTAATTTTAAAAAACACAAATGTGTGTACTACCACAGATGTGAAATGTTCCATGCACTTTCAGATAAGGTCACTGTATTATGAGTTTTACTTAACTCTTTTACTTTGTTACACGACACTTCTCACGGAGAAGCAATAATCTGTAAATGTTTGTAATACAAAAACAAAAGACACCAATAAAAGTTTTTAAAAAGAATGAATTAAGAGGCTAGTGCTAACTATGCTATTAACTAGTTACATGACACATGTGTTCTTTAGGATGGGGCATTCCATGTGTCTGCATCCTCAGCACCTAGGGCAGTGCCTAGCTTGTAGGAAATTCTTAGGAAATGCTCACTGATACATTGATTCTCTGTGTGTTGGTTTCTTCCCCTCCAAAAGAAGGAAACTAAATGACCTCCAATGTCCTTTCCTGGTCTAAAATGATTCTATTTTATCTAATTAGCAATGATTCCAATTTATCTCTCCAGTGGCAAAAACAAATTAGAATAGTTGTTAGAGGATGAAAAGGAAAGATTTAGGGGTTAGAGTCGACCACAGTCAAAAAGTATTGCTAATTGGATGTGGGAACAGAATGCATGTGAAGATACCACTACCTAGAACTATATTTTGATACTTTGAGTACTTGAGATTTAATCTCTGTGGCTATTTCCTTAACTGATGCAGAAGACAAACCTTAAAGCCTGAGCCAATGGTCTTAATGAGCTGTTGGGGACAAAACATTTTATTACCTCATAGCCAACCTTCTGCATGAATCTTTCAGAATCTGGCTAGATTGGTCTTCCAAGAATAGGTATTCATTTTGTGTACTAGTACATTCCTGGACTATACTCAGTTCAGATGAATTTGGAGAAAATTTATTAAAGGTTTGCTTTTACAAGGTGAGAAGCAGAATAAAGTAGTGGATAGAGAGCAGGTTTGGAGGCAGGAATCAACCAATGAACCAAGTAACAAGAATTTATTGTGACTACTATGATACAGGTACCATGGTAATCACTGGGGCACCCAGGCAAATATGAAATAGTCCCAGTCTTCACCCACGGCCAATCAGGAAAGTCTACATGTTTATGGTGGTATTGGAGTAGATTTCTGAATGAGAGAAAGGACTCTAGGAGACAAGACCCACTTGTGACAGGTAACTCTTGTGTGACCTCCTCCCCCATCCAAGTTACTTAACCACTCAGTATCCCAGGCAACTCTAAGACTACAAGTTAGAGAA
This sequence comes from Phalanger gymnotis, assembly GCA_028646595.1. Lineage (NCBI taxonomy): Eukaryota > Metazoa > Chordata > Mammalia > Diprotodontia > Phalangeridae > Phalanger > Phalanger gymnotis. Next base: position 7,905 of record JAQQSZ010013070.1, on the reverse strand, counting down.
AGGCTGCCCATTTGCATTCATGGTGGACATTTCCACACTGGGGGTCCCCTATCCAGATGAAAGATGAAATCCCAGTTCTTACTTCCCCTACATTCCAATCAAAGTGAAATAAAATAAATGTGCAAGGCACTATGTCAGATACTTAAGGATATAGAATCAAATATAATTCCTGCCTTCTGAGCTTACATTCTTTGGGCATGTGATGAAGGTATGTGTATGCAGAAAACACTAATTCAGTATAATTGAGGAGGAAGGAGAGGGGGAGTAAGAGAAGGAGTGGGAGGAAGGAGAGAGGAAGAGAGCAAGGGAGGGAGGGGGGAGGAAGAGGAGGAGCAGAGAGGGAGAGAGACAGAGAGACAGAGAGAGACAGAGACATAAAAAGGAAGACAGAGACAGAGAGACAGACAGAAAAATAGATACACACAGAGAGAGACAGACAGAAATAGAGAAAGTCATATACAGAGACAGTGAGAGCTAGAGAAAGGAAGATATAGATAGACAAACACAGAAAGATAGAGATAGAGGCAGAAGGAGACAGAGAGAGAGAGAACAAAGAGACAGAGAATACTAGTTCCTAAGTTGATCAAGGAAGGCTGGAAGGAAGATAAAGATTCTGGGAGGCAGGTGGGAATGCTAAGTACATTCAAAGTCTGAGGGAAGGCCTGGACAAATGTGTGGAAGTAGGAGAGATGGTGTTTCTGTTTCCAGAAACTATTTTTTGTCCAGTAAAACAAGGATGACAAAGAAAATAGGAACCAGATTTTGGCAGGCTTGAAATGCTGGGCTGAGGGATTTGTATTTTATCCTCAAGGTCTTTGGGGCTTGGTGGCACCTATTGGGGCTTATACTCTGCTGGCATCACATTTGAGAGCCCATTTCTACCATGCTGTGGCATTGGAGGAGAGCTTTAGTGTTTGAAGTTTTCTTGTGGAAAAATGAGCAATAATAAAGTCTCTTCTTGTCAGAAGTGAGACTACATTATAGTTAGAACTAGTTTGGAAAAGAAAATGGACAGTTTGAAGGCTAAGACGTTAAAACCATGAGCTAGGAGAACAGAATTAGAGAGTGTAGTCAAGGGTAGAAAAATTAGGATGGAAATCTGTAGAAATCTAAACCACATTTAAGGAAGAAAAAGCCTGATGAATTTTTGTTTGACATGTTGCCTGGCAAAAGCAAAGAGCATGATCCTAAACAGCAACACAGAAGAATCAGATTGTTGGGAAAAGCGATTTAATGATTATGTCAAGGAAGCGTGTTAGTGACTTATTAAAGTGTGAGATGTCCCTCATGAATGAAATTTAGGAATTAGCTGATCAGACTTGCAAATTAGCATGTCTAAAACTAAAAGAAGCAATTCTAGCAATACCTTAAACCGTTATGAAATAGAACTATGTTAAAGAATGGGAAGAGCCGTTGAAAATTTGGGGTGAGAGCCTTTTTTGTATCACCATTATTGCTGTTATCAGTGGACAAGTGCTTCCAGATAGCAATCTATTTAACAGAATTCTGAATAGAACCATAATCCATTCCTTCCAAAATCTAAGAAATTGAAGTTCTCCTATTTTGAACTTGAACACGTTGTATAATCATTATTGCTGCAACCAGCCATAAAGCATCAGTTTTTATTCCATTAGTGCCATTCCTACACCCTAGTGCCTAGGTACTGCCCCTAGAATTCAAGCACTTAGCCAAGTTTTCTTATTACAATGCATGGACTTTCCATAATGAAGACAGCTGTCATTATTTAGAGACACAAATGACTATATTTAGAATTCAATCAACACAGGCCTCCTTTGCTGATCATTCCCAGAAACTGTTTAAAATATTTTTAACATTTTGAGCATCAGTAATGTTTAGGGGCAGCTAGATGGGTGCAGTGGATAGAGTGCCAGGACTGAAGGCAGGAAGATTCATCTTCCTGAGCTCAAATCTGGCCTCAGATGCTTACTAGCTGTGTGACCCTGCGCAAGTCACTTGACTTTATTAGTCTCAGTTACCTCATCTGTAAAATGAACCGGAGAAGGAAATGGCAAATCACTCCAGTGTCTTTGCCAAGTAAATCCCAAATGGGGTCACAAAGAATTGGACATAACTGAAAACAACTGAACAACAACAAAATATTTAGAAAGCTATAGAAAGCTACGGCTTTTATTATTATTATAGGGCATAAGGACAGGACCTCTGATTTTACCGGTGTAAGGAACTCCCTGATGAGGAATCTCCCTCTTACAATTCAGGTTAGCATCTTCTCTGAAACTTGCAGTGAGTGTTATATTGCCTTTTCTTTCTAGGGCACAGGTATCCAGGTTATTTCTCTGACCATGGCATGTTATGCTGTCCCTACTCTGACCATCACTTTCATGTCTTCCCCACTGGTAAGCTGGACTCTACCCCCGGTGCCCCGAGTCCCTTGGTTCTGATAGGTCAACTTTTGTCTTATCTTTCCAGGGCCCAGGCATCCGCATCCCTTCCCAGACCACTCCAGTCTACACCATGCTAACTGTCCTTCCCACCTCACTCTGTTTTCTCTTTATGTGAGGTCCTCTCCGTTATAATGTAAGGTCCTTGACTCTTGAAACATGCTCTCCACCTCTAGATAGAGAACCAATGGACTAAGCATGCAGATTGAACATATTTTTTTCCTCTTTCTTTCTTTTTTTTGGGGGGGGGTAGGGTGGGGGAATAGGGCTAACACAGAAATGTATACCTATTTGTAATGGGTTTTGTTTTTCTTGCCTTCTCAATGGAAGGAGGAGGAAGGGGAAAGAGAAAAAAGGAACTTAAAAAAACCACAACTTTATACTTAACAACCCCCTCCACCCAAAAAATAAAAAATCTTAAGATCTAAGGTAGGTATACCTAGCATTTAGCATAGTGTCTGGAATACGACAAACATTTAATAAATAGTCTATCTGTCTATCATCTATCTAGTTTCAGAGAATTCCTTGGGGCACTGAGAAGTTAAATGACTTTTCTAGGGTCACACAGCAAGTATGTGTCAGGCAAGACTTGAACCGAGATCTTCCTAGCTCCATATCCACTACACTAGTGGCAACAAATTCAAATAGAATCAGGAGCCACCAATCCATACATAAGGACTGCTGGGGGCAGTGTACTAATTTAGTTGTAAAATGTAATATTATCTATGTTTTATTGTATTTTTATTTATTTTGTTAAATAATTCCCAATTACATTTTGATCTAGCTCCTGGCATACTGGAATCTTGCTGGAGATGTGTTTGATACCTCTGTTTATACAGAGTGTTTTCACTCTGTTTTTTTTTTTTATCATAGATCATTTTAAATGGTCTTCTGAAGTGTGGTTTTAATTCATCCAAGAACATCTCCCCTCCCCCACTCCACCCCATTTTCCAAGAGAACACAATGGACAGAAGTCAATGAGAAAGTGATTTTTTTAAACGGAAAATTGCTTTCCAGCCAGTTTTGCAAACATGGATCTCTTCTGTTAATCCAAGGTTCCCTGCACATCACTTGAGTTGTTTTCAACCATGCTTCCTTCAATCAGTGATTATTTCTAGTGTGCCCATTATGACCAGTGCACTGGGCCAGGGAATGATGTTTCAATCTCCTTTTAAATTTTTTTTAAACATGCTTTTTCTTGTGTGGCTTACTAAGGTTGCTTAGTTTGCATTAGCAAATGCAACTACTGGCTGGCTTTTGCCTATGACTCCCCTGGGAAAGAGACGATTCAGTTAGTGGCTATTCCAGGGAAGTTTAAAAAGAAATAAATGTGGTGAAAATAATGTGAGTTCCTTTTAGAGCTGACATCTCTAACATATGATTTCTATTAGAGGGAGGTATATTTGGGATCTGACTATCTAATCACAGACTCACAGAATATTTGTGATAGTATCAAAAAGCACTAGGTTTAGAGTTAGAGCACCAGGTTTTTAGACCCTCGGCTCTGCCACTTACTATCTGTGTGACCATTGTTAAGCCACTTGACCCCTCTTGGCCTAAGTTTCCTCATCTGAAGGGGTTGGACTGGATGACCTATAAGGCCCCTTCCTTCTCTAAATATATAATCCTATGTTCAAGCTGGAAGGAAATTTAGAGATCATTTGGTTTGACATCTTCCCTTTATATCACGTAAGGGAGAGGCCTCTGAGACCTCAAGAGGTAAACTTCATGGAATTCATTGTAATAGTTAATGGCAAAGCCAGGGTTAGAATTTAGGCTTCCTATTTCCCTACCCTGTGCTCATTCTACAATTCCATGTTGCCTTTTACATTGGCTTTGTGGAAAACTGTTTCTGAGGTTTTCTTCCAGCTCTAACATCCTCCGGTTCTGTGATTTCTGAGCCCAGAGCCCTTCTAGGGGCGTAGTGGGGCTGGGGGTCTTTACAGAGATTGACCATTGGCTTTGCCTCAGGAGTCAGTGTACATATTAGCCACAGCTCCAGGCCCAGACAGACAGTAATAAGCACTGATCATCGTGAAAAGGAAAAAGGCATCATGTTTTCTTGTACTGGAAAATGTCCTTAAGTATAAATAACAACCCTAATATAGCCCAAAATAACATAATTGTATCATGGAAATTGGAAATGAAAGTGGCCTATTACACGGCATGGTAATATTATTATTGGTAGTAATAAAGTAAGTAATAAGTAACCAACACAGCAATAAAATACAAATGATTGATGATAACAATCATAAGAGCCTGCATTTTTATAACACTCCGTGCTCACCAAGCACTTCACATAGTTAACCTCATTTTACCCTCATGAACAAAGACTTGATGATATAAGTAGTGAAGATTTTATTATCCCCACTTTACAGATGAGGAAGCTGAGGCCCAGAGAGTTGAAGTTATACACAACTAATGAGGAGCAGAGTCAGCGGTTGAACTCAGGCTTTCTGTTTGTGACTTCTCTGCTCCTCTCCCACCCCAAATATTCCATGCTGTATAGCATTAATGTAGGTAGCTGTGTGGCATAGTGGGCAGAGTGCTGGACTTGAAATCAGGAAGGCCTGGGTTCAAAATCGTGCCTTAGACTCTTCCTGGCTGGGCAAATCACTTAACTTTTCCCAGCCTCACTTTCCTCATCTGAGGAAATGGAATAAAAATAGCCCTTACTTCACAAGGTTGTTATGATAATCAAATGAGATATTGTTATTTAGTGGTTTTTCAGTTGTGTCCAACTCTCTGTGACCCCATTTGGGGTTTTCTTGGCAAAGATACTGGAGTGATTTCCATTTTCTTCTCCAGCTCATTTCACAGATAAGGAACTGAGGCAGCAAATGGGCTTAAGTAACTTGGCCAGGGTCACACAGCTAAGTGTCTGAGGTCAGATTTGAACTCAAGAAGATGAGTCTTCCTGACTCCAGGCCCAGTGTTGTATCCCCTGCGCCATCTAGCTGCCTCAAATGAGATGAGGCAATATGTTTGGCAAACCTTAAAGTGTTACATAAATGTTAGGTATTTAGAGGGAGGCATACTCAGAATCCCATTCTAAGCAACTCTTCTTCCTTTAATTTATTCTATCCAAACATTTATATCTTGTAATGGATTGAGAACTAGTCTTAGAGTTAAGAAAACCTAGCCTTAATTCCTGCCCTTGGACACATACTGATTGTGTGACCCCAGGCAAGTCACACAACCCAGGCAGTTTTTAGAGACTGTAAGTTACAGAGCAGATATCCATCTGCACTGACAGAGCTAATTTTCTCACTGGGAGTTCCTTATACTAGTGAAATCACACACACACACACGCACACACACACGCATACACACGCATACACACACACACACAGAGAAAGAGAGACAGAGACACAGAGAGACAGAGAGAGACAAAGACAGAGACAGAGAGAGACACAGAGACCGAGACAGAGAGATAGAGAGACAGACACAGAGAGACACACACAGACAGAGACAGAGATAAGGAGAGAGAAGGACCGACAGATAGAGAGAACGGAAATGAACTAACATTCTTCCCCTTGAGTTTCTTCATACTTTTTTGAGGGACTCCTAATCTCATTCATTTCCACAAATATTTAAGCACCCCTTATATACAGAGAGAGCTCCATGTTAGGCACAAAGATCAAAGCCTCCAACAAGATATCAACCCTGCCTTCAAGGATCTCCCAGTGCAGTAGAATTGTTTTCTCTTTCCTTCACCTTGTTACCACGTTCTGAATTTTCAAGTGGTCTCATATTTCTAGTTTGGACATCTATGCATGTGATTGCACACTCTGTAGTATACATGATGTGATCATGGCTTATTATGTTGCCCAAGAGAATGCATAAATTTTTTACAGGATATAATTTAAAGGGACTCTAACCTCAAGGTAAAGTGCCAGTCCCAGACCTCTTTTGTGTATGGAAGCAGTGAAATGTATCCACAGTCAATTGGATATTAAAACTTAGATCACAGTGATTCTTAAATTCAACTCTGAGTGCCCTAGAACATCTTTATTGATTTCAATATTTGCAAAATTTTCAAAATCTTTAGGGAATGTAGCACCTGAAATTTCTTCATTAATACCCTCCCTTCCACCCCCCAAAATAGGGCAACCTCAGAAGCACCAATGCTACTACTATTCTCAAAATGAAATTTAATTTTAATTCATTTTTAAAAAGAGTACATGTCATGGAGCTTTGTGGGGAGAGGAGGTGGCAGAGGAGACGGTATAAGGAAATTCTATGAATTAGAAGAGTGAGCTACCACAACTACAAAAGGAGAGGGGCAATATGAACTTAATATCATTAGTTATCACCACCCCCTTTCTTAACTTAGCTTAAAGAATGGAAAATGACTAGTGGCTTATCAGATTCTTACTTTTATGGTGGAGAATTTGGGCTGTCAAAACATCTTGGAAGATCACCTCTCAATCAATAAGCATTTATTAAATGCCTACTATGTGCCAGATAGAACCCACAAAAGGATGGGGCGAAAATTTTTCCAGCCCAAGACACCTTAGACCAGCATGAAAGGTCTGTGACACTGAGATGAAAGTAACACAGTCTAGGGAAGGCCTCACAAGCACAGACCCCAGCAAGCCAGGAGTAGGCCTTGGGAGTGACTGAATCAGTATCTGCAGCATCTGCTGTAAGAGCTCTCAGCCCACAGATAGTAAGGGGGTTGAACAACTGTCCAGAAGGAGATTATAGGGGTCTCTTTGCTGGTATTGGAGGCAGGACTCTGTTGCCTTGCCCATACTTGGATCCAGGGTGCAGTGATGGGTAGCAGTCCCAGGGCAAAGAGAAAACAAGCACACCAGAGCTTGCAGTTACCATGGAGCAGAGGACCCTCATTATAGATTCAGGGCAGAAAAAAAGTGCTTTTGGTTACTCAAAGGCCAGAGTACAGTCCAGGGGAGTAGTAAACACATCTCTCCATAGATCATACCACTTTGGAAAAACTGAAAATGTACAGGTCCCTAGAAGTATCTCTTTTTTTAAAATTTATTTAATATATTTAGTTTTCAGCATTGATTTTTACAGGAGTTTGAATTTCACATTTTCTCCCCATTTTTACGCCCCCCTCCAAGATGGTGTGTATTCTGGTTGCCCTGTTCCCCGGTCAGCCCTCCTTTCCGTCACCCCACTCCCCTCCCATCCCCTTTTCCCTTCCTTTCTTGTAGGGCAAGATAAATTTCTACACCCCATTGCCTGTGTATTTATTTTCTAGTTGCGTGCAAAAACTTTTTTGTTTTTGTTTTTGAACATCTATTTTTCAAAACTTTGAGTTCCAAATTCTCTCACCTCTTCCTTTCCCAACCACCCTCCCTAAGAAGTCAAGCAATTCAGCATGGGCCACAAGCGTATCATTATGTATAACCCTTCCACAATACTGATGTTGTGAAAGATTAACTGTATTTTGCTTCTTCCTAACCTATCCCCCTTTATTGAATTTTCTCCCTTGACCCTGTCCCTTTTCGAAAGT